>JANTCA010078680.1:0-14777 GCA_024741275.1 Chironex yamaguchii
CTGCAAATAAATTTGGCAAAGTGAATCGAGTCTGTGTGGCAACTAAACTCCATAAAGAACATCAGACCTCTGTGGGATGATTTTTTTCAACGTTGTATTCGTCAAATACATGCGTCTGTGACTTCACTTAGCACATTTTCCAGTACCACCTTCACTGCAGTGAGAGCAGAGTCTACACTCAGGTATTTTATAACAAAATGAGTTGTCAGTCAAATCCCAAAGGTTTCAAACAAATGTGCCCTTATGGAACTTGTCCATCACCCAAAGAGAGAAAGAGCAATAGGCAGGTTGGCTGATTGTTTCCTGTGTTAGACAAGCACAGAAATAGTCCCATGAGACATAATGGTCTCGCCAGCGTAAATATGCAATTCAAAAGAGTGAGTGCCATGTTTTGAAAAAGTTGGAAAAAGTTTTCATTTGTTACCATCAGAGATGCACTACTATCTAATTTCATAAGCAAAAACAGTCAATCACATTTAATTCAACAATAACATGATGAATAGAACTACCGTCAGGCTACAGCAGGAATGAACTGCTAAAGGAACAATGAATCACACTCTTTACCCACCAAGGATGTATGATGAAGTTGGGCATCTCAGTATGTTTTTAATAGTTCTCTTATATTGAAAGATACTTAAAATGGAGGATCATCTGCAATAATGGTATCCTTAAAGATTTTGAACAAAAAATTGTTTTAAGAGCCTTTGCAAAATAAAAAATTACGCCTCTAATCATAACACTTGTTGAGTGTTCAGCTTATTTAGCAGAAAGAGAGCTGGAAGTGCTAACACCTAAATTATAAGAATTGAAATAATCATATTCAAGCATGTCATCATTTGCTATTTAGTACAGTTTGATAAATGTTAATCCGTATAAAAATGGAAATGAAAGATCATTGATCAGGCATTTAAAAATTCCAGTTTACAGAATTCTTGAGATATATCAGTTGTAAAAAGACATTAATATTTGAACAATCATCTTAAAAATTTGCGACATTTTGCTAAAATCATACTTACAAGCTTTTTTCGTCTGACACTCCTCAGAGTATGAAACATCAGAAAGGAAAGTATACGTATGTGGCAACCTATTTATACAAAACATGTAGCAAAACTAGCCAATAATAAACAAGAAAGGAAACAAAGAAAGAGAAAATGAAGAAACAAAACATTATTGGAAGAGTCCAAGTGAAAAAATGAACTCTTTCTGCCTACAGAGTACTGGTTTTGTTGTTTTAATGTAGACAGACTCCAATACACTTAGATGAAAGGACAATCTAGCTGTGCCAGTTATCCAAAAGTTCTCGTCCTTATACATTTTAGAGCATTCTGAATTTTCTAGTAAATTTTGGCCATTGGCAGAATCGCATGTTTTGGCAGTTATTTTTGCTTTGCAAGTGCGAGATGGCTGTTCTCTAGAAGGAACTGATGCATGGCATACAGTGGCTGGAACATGTTGTTTGATCCTGTCACCTAATCTTTGAGAAGTGTGACCTACATACCGAGCTTCACATCGGCACAAAAATTCATATAATACTAAGCTTTTTTGAATGGTAGGTACACAATCCTTGTGAATGGATGGCAAGATCTTTCTAGTCATCAAAACAATTCTTGGATTTACAGCAGAGAAACACGTAACTACAGCTTTTTCAATCTGTGTTTCTATGAGGATAGAAACATTACTTAGCCAAGGAAGTCTTAGGTATACAGGACATTTTCTTTGTTTCCTTTCTTGTTTATGATTGGCTAGTTTTTCTACATGTTTTGTATAAATAGGTTGCCAACTATATATACTTTCCTTTCTGATGTTTCATACTCTGAAGAGTGTCAGACGAAAAAAGCTTTAAAGTATGATTTTAGCGCAATGTCACAAATTTTCAAGGTGACATTAATATTTCTGAATGTTGAATATTAATATTTTTAAAAACACTGAATTTAGATTTGGCTTGTTCAACAAACATACCAACAGGGAACCACAGTCCAGTGTCACGTATAAAATTATTCAATGAATCTCTTGTTACTCCTGGCTCTACAGTAACATCAAAATCTTCGGCATTGACTTCCAAAATCTGATCCATTTTACTTAAATCAATTGATACACCACCCTAAATAATCAAAAAACAGAAAAAAAAGAGCCAATGTTTAATTTA
Organism: Chironex yamaguchii; assembly: GCA_024741275.1. Classification (NCBI taxonomy): domain Eukaryota; kingdom Metazoa; phylum Cnidaria; class Cubozoa; order Chirodropida; family Chirodropidae; genus Chironex; species Chironex yamaguchii. Next base: position 2,147 of record JANTCA010078680.1, read on the forward strand.
TTCTGTTGAGTTTTCAAGCAATGGCAATCAATATTGTATATAATTTGTGTGGCAAAGATGTTTCAAAATGAAATTGTTTACTAAAAATTTGTCGTATAGATATAATACAGATACTTAGATAGCCATTGATGAAAATTTCTCTAACATGCCATCTAAATAGTTGATATTCTAAATCTTAAAACTTATGACAATCATCTACATAATAACTGCTGTCTTAAAGATCTTTTTGAAAACTGCTACTTAATCATTTTGCATGCATACACTTTATCCCAAAAACTGACAATGTAGATAATACTGAAATATTTCTGTCAGAAAAATAAATCATACTATACAATTTAGACAAACTACACACTATGTCAGACGTACAAGAGTCAATGGATTACTAACTGGATTCTTTAAAATGTTAGCTGATTGCTTTATACTCCAAAAAAGTAATAACATAACATCTCTGATATATTTGTTACAGACTAGCACCATTCTGCTTCATATACACAGGAATGCATCAATCAGTGTACAGAGTATAAGAGGGCAGGCTAAATGACTTATTACAAATCTCCATCTGTATGTGTACAAACATTTGGTGTGTTTGTAATATCAAGTATGTGACTTAATATTCTCTCTAATCTAACATCATTAAAGATTATTGTACATCACTTGTTAGTGCTTTTAAAAACATTTCCTCTGCCAGATTAAATAAAAAGACTGTCAAAGTATAATCTGGTCAATTCAATAGCTTAGATATAAAGTACACTCTAAGCAGGATAAAATGACATTAATACAAAAGAAACAAGTTATGGATGTAACTTCAAACTAAACCGAAAAATATTATTGTTAAGGTGTTACTTATTTCTACAACTGAATAATTGTAAAAATTTTGCTTGAAGATAAATGAATAGCAAGGCTGAATGGCAACGACAAGAAAGTACAGTGCAATTTATGATCATATTGTCATACATGATTCTTTCTTTTGATATTACACGCATGGAAACTTTATATGTACATGAATGTCATAAGATTTTTTTTTCCTCAAACAGATGAAACTTTTTAATAACATGGTCACCATGAGAAACAAATGGATTAATTTGTTGGACTGTAGTACTTGACTGGCACAACAGTCAACCAGAATCTAATTAATAATGAAAGAGAGTTTACAAGTTCTGAATTGTTTATGACATAATAAGACACTTTTTACTCACAATTAATATCAGTCAAACAAGAACAAGACTCTTAATTTCTTCAATCACAAACTCTAAAATATTTAAGAACATGGCACAACAGGTATCAAACAATATCAATACAAGACACTAGAGAATGTTCTTAACAACATTACCATGAAATTGTGACATCTATTTGAAAGTTCTAGATCCGCCAAATGATTGTTTGATGTTTACCTTTTGAAGTGTGCATAATTCTATATGATTCCTGTCACACCCAGAAAATATTATGACTTGGTCTTAGAAACAAAATGATAGAAAAAATAAAAATCACTGTTGCTAAATTAATGCTGGTTTCAAACAGGTTGTTACCTGTGGAGCTGTGACTCCTCCTTCTAATCCAGTACCAGTTCCAAAAGGTATGATAGGAACATTATTTGCATAGCAAAGTTTGACAATCTCACTAATCTCTTTTACAGTTGCTGGAAAAACCACAGCATCAGCTGCTTTTGATGGGTGATAGGATTCATCATGACCATGGTGATCACGTACTGCTTCTGCTAAGGATACTTGACTTTCATCACATATCTTTTTCAGCCTGTCCACAAGCTCAACAGTCACAGTACTAGCCTAACACAAGAAAAAAACAGATAATAATAAAAAAGTGTCTGAAAATTATGCAATTCCAAAAAATTCCTCTAAATAAATGTCAGTACCATACTGGAAAAGACCTGAGACATATAAACTTAGGTTCTACTAACTAACATATAATACACTCTTTATCTCATCAGTTATAAGAATGAGACCAAGAACTTGAATAACATAGTAGCAAACAGGGGCGGGTGGATACTGTGGCACATGTTGCAGTTGTAACAGTCAGATCTGTCACGTTCCCCCATTGTGCAACAGGCAACAACATGTTGTTATACTTTTACTACATGTCTACCAGAAGGAAATGTTTGTGCAACAGCAAAACTTCAAACAACTTTTCCCTGACTGTTGCTCATAGCAATGTTTCATCAGGCTAGGCTGGGCAAATTTATTGTTTTACCAATTGTAGCTATGCTCAAATTGATTGTATGCAAATTTGTGCTAAAGTCAAACACAACAGGCAAAAAGTAGGCATGGAAGGAGTCCAAATCTATTGCTAGAAAACAAGGCTACTTCAGCCTAAATTTTCAACGAACAAAACTGCAACAAACCATTTTATACTGCTGCCTTGTACTTCTGCTAAATCTTTTCTTTTGTCCTTTATTGTTCATTTTCCTTAAAACTTTAAAAAAACCCACAATCTTCTGCTTTCCAGGCATTCAGTCTGACACCTTAGATACTAGAACATTGTTTCCCAAATGTGAATTTAGGTTGTCACAATTTAATAATTGCATCGCTACATGTTAATATTTCAATATGTATATCGCCTACGTTGGCCATGTTTCACTTTCTACATGAAGTAAAAGCTCATTAGTGGGTAAATCTTACAATTTTCTGCTATCCTCTATATCAAAGGGTGTTTTCTTAAAGTTTCAAGAGAGTTCTACCCAGTGGTATGGCCAAAGGGACGTATTTGAGGGAAATTGCCCCCCCCCCACACACACACACACTTTTGGCAACAGATGGCCCTCAGAACTCCTTCAGTCTTGTTTTATAGAGCAAATCAACATTCCTTATCCCTAGTGCCAAGCATGTTATTGGGAAATGCATTCTAAGCCAAAGCAAAGGGATGGCCCAAAAATTATAATTGGCACGAGGCCTCCAGATCCCCTCAAATTCTTCCCCTCTCCTGGCTACAATGTTATTTGCACCCACGAATTTCCGTTTGTGCAACAGTGACTTTTTTCCCTCCCTCCACCCCAGCCAAACATGTATATATCCTTTATCTGATTATAGAAAACTCTTGAGAAGTTCAGGAAAATCACCGTTCCTTGAACAACCTTCTAAAACTCGATTTATCATAAGGCTGTGTTTAAAATAGTTAACCACACAAACCTCTTTACGATAATGGAGATTTTGAGTGCTTAAACGGTTGTCTGTTTCTTCCAATGGCCTCGCAGCCATGAAGAAAGCTTCATCCGGGTCGAAGGGAATGAGTACGCATCGTTACTATTGTGGGGGACGTAGCGCTCCTTGGGCCTCTTCAACAACGTCAGATTAAATGGAATTGTGATAAAAACTCCAAGGTTCCCACTTCGCCGATCTGAAGTATGTTATATTTCACCTTTGTACGACGTGAAAAATGTCCAAAAGGGGTACACTCTGACGTACGCAGAATTGGAGCATGATAAGAAACCCTTTAGTCGGTAACCATTCTTGTAAAGCAATTTTTGAGATCATAACGGTTGCGAAGTGTCATTGATTGTCTCAGGTGGTAACCATGTCCAGCTAAATACGGCATACTTAGTTGATTTAAATCCGTTAACCACATACAAACTCCATTCGCATAGGTCTAAGTAACTTTATCGCTACACAAACCGATATTAAATGCCATGTTATACTCACACTGGTGAGGTGCACTTTCCTCACATCCTGTCCCTTTCGTCGACACGTTAGGTTAATTAAACTCAATCCAGCTCTCGTTGGCCACCTCGCTCTTCTCAGGTATCTCTGGATCGGCAACATTGTATCTATTGGGTACCAACTACTTCTTCATAGTCATGGAACTTCCATTAGGAGCCTCTCCTCCTCGAAAATCAAGTGGTTGATGTAGGATGTTGTTGCTGTTGAATCGACTGGTGTTGTCTTGACATCCCCACTCGGGGTATCGCCCAGACGCTCATGCCCTGTGGCATGATCAGATTAGTTGGCAGTAAAAAGGAGTTTAAAATTGATTGTGGAAGATTGGTAGTTAACAATCAATCAATTATAAATGAATTTATTTCCAATCAATTATTAAATAAATTGAGGAGCAACGATCAATTGATTGACAGCAAATGGTTGCAACTAATTCTTGTTCAAGTAGGCCAAAAATACAGAATACAGAAGTCATGCATAATTAATTAATTTTAATAACCGTCGGTATGCAGGATATGTTGATATGTTATAATAACTTGTGACTGATATGTAAACTGACTTAACTGTTTTGTGTGTTTCTCAGACCTCATGATGGATTTTATTATCCGAAATACTCGTCAAATAAAAAATAAATGCCGTTGCTGGTTATACTAATTCTTAATCAATTGCTTTTTGTAAATGATCAACCTATATAAACACATAACACGTATATAAACACATGATTGATAAAATTGATCGAGTGACAGGCTCATAACGAGTTCTTTTGATCTGCAAGGAAAATTTGTCAAAATAATTTTTAAACTATGGCCAGTAATTACAAGATATGAGTGTGCATTAAATATCAAACTACATTTGCTCTGCCAGGTCGTCCATGCGAAAACGTAGATAAACACATGATTTGGTCTAGACACACAGAAAGAAGTTATAATTTACCTCAAAGCATCTTACCCTCAAAGACAACAATGTACTATTTAGTTTTATCAATTCTTTAAGGAAGTTAGAACAGTCTGCATGGACATTTAAGCACCTTCTTATATCACTTCCTAATTACGGCTTTGTTTCTAAAGAATGTCGGAAAAACGTAATATTTGAAAAGCCCATCAAACTCTGTGGCTTTTATCAAGGTTTTTTCCATTTTCCTTACTCCTCCCTTAGTTGTTTTTTATCTGTTCTATTGCTTGTTATGTAATATTGCATCTGCCTCTTACTAGCATCTCTCTCTCATCTTAAAGTCTTTTCCCCTCTTTTCACTTGCCATTCTGCTGTCCTGGTGGTTTATCTCGAGTCCGTATATGTTTTTTAACATGGTTCCCTTACTCCCATATAGATAATTTTTTACTGAATTATGGCAAGGACTTTTACTTTTCACTTATGTGCATCTTATTTGATCTTGCAACTCAATGTCCAACATTTTTGTTTCCATTTACATGTTGCCGAGCAACAATTCTGCATTAATAAGAATTCCTAAATTTTTCATAAAACCGTACTTTGGAATTAACGAGCGAAAGTCAAATGCACCATTTAAAGCCAAAAGAAAGCTGTTTACCGGATGGACGCTACACATGGTGATGTCTACCTACCTTGCAATACCAAAACAGCAGCTCAGTATCTTCAAAAAGTTACCGAAGACTATTGATTTGACTATTGAAACAATTAGCGACGGCATTACAAGACTGAGACCTTTGCAAGGGACAATGTATTTTTCTGTACTATATGTAGAGTAAAAGATTAAAATGAAATATATTATATCACTTAAAAGCATGACTAGAATCTTATCAGTAGAAACCTCGCTGATGTACAAACATCTTCGTCGTATGTCTTTTTACTGCTTTCTACAAACTCTATGCATTCTTAGAGAATGAACTCCATTACGTGTCAATTAGAAATGACAAGTGAGGCATTTGATACTGATGACAATTTTGCCATGTGATACCGATCACAAATTAAGCGTATGATAGAGATGACAAATCAAGCATATCATACCGATGACTAATCAGGTATTGTATAAATGATTTCGTTTGCCCGAAATAGTTTTTCAAACTTCCTAATCTACTTGGCACAAATATAAGGTTAAACCAATGTACACTTATTCCATCCTGCTCGAAATAATAGATTTCTTTGAGAGCGACGTACTACCATACACGTCTTTTGATGTAATGCTTTTAGGCATCAACAAATAATAGGAAGTACACAGAAAATTAAAATTGAATAGAGTGTCATTAATTTATTTAATACAATCTTAGTGTTGCTTTATTATACTCCAAAGCAGATAATGTTCTACAGCCGTGTATTGAATTCTTAACTTTTTAATTTACGCCGAAATACAAGCAAAGACTTTGACTTATTTTGACCAGCTAGTTAAAGGGCAAGAGAAAAAATGTGGAACCGCAGATTCTCATAATCTGCAGTACAAAAGTACAAAGCCTGGTGTCAACAATTTTGGAACTGTGCGACTTCGATCGTTGCACGTCCTTTACAGTGTCTCAGGAATCAATGCAAGATTTGGTTTTTTCTCTGCATAAAACATTTAATGGTGATTTAACAGAATATACCCGCTGTGTTTCTATACTTGTTTTGCTTTCATATACAATATATTATTAGAAGGTCTACAATTAATTCTCCAGAAATGCCTAGAAATCAAGTTTGTATTTGCATAAGACGTCCTCAATTCTTAAAAGGTTTTCGTGCTCGATTTTACCACCTTTAAACAATTCATAGATATCATCCACGTCGTGGGACTAAAAAAGTAAAACAAGTGTTAAAGAAAGTGCTATTAAGGTTCATCAGCCAACGTTGGAAGGTGGCTTTATTAAAGAGTGTGTCAATCGTCTGAGGTGTATGGAAAAAGGGATGCAAGATATTGCAACTAATAGAAGTGTAACAATTACTGAAAATGATTGCTGTACTTTACTTTTGAACCTGTCTATTACTTTCGCTGTTTGGCCTGGTGGTTACTATCACGCCACTTAAAGAGCGTTTTGAGGGCAACGAACGCTCCAAACTAAAACAAAGTGTCCGTTACAATCTCTTGTCCAATGAAAGCGAGATTATTTTTTCACTATCCCAGTGAAGGCTGACATTATATCTACAAGAGGAACGATGCAAAAAAGTGCCTTGTAATATACCAACAAATTCCTATCAGGACTCATCAACGCCAACGTTCTTTAAACGGCGAAATTTACATGTTCAATCTGATACTGGAATGTTTGACAATGCGAAATACTCCCATAAACAATGTATCGTATTTCATTGAACGAGAAAAACATTTTATAATATCATAGTACTATAGTTAGATATACCATATATGTTTCTTTAAGATTACAAGTATCGACAAAGAACGACGAAGATATTGCTTTTGAATACCTAAAAACTGTTTTGAGCGAACAAGGATAAAATGGATCATGAACATTTACTTGTAAAATGGTAGCAAAGAAACAATTCTAGAATAAGATAGATTTAACTGCCTCAACAATACCTGTAAATGAATATATGTATTACGACTATTTTGTAAGGAAATCAAACTTAAACATACCAGCGAGTACCGAATTCAGCAAAGGTTTATTGCTTTCCTATGTTGCATATACCAATCTAAAAATGTACTCTCACTTTCGTTTAAGTATAAGACCTCCATTTGCTGTTTTTAAAGTATACGTTTGCGGTGAGAACATCAGCATAGACATTTTTATCGCTGAAAATCTTATATCTACTCGTCTCCGTTTGTTTTCGAAGTGGCTCATCAAACAGTTCTCGCCAAGTGCTCCAAATGATAAGATTTTTAATTAACATACAAATTAAGAGGGAAATTTGTACAAAGTCAACGATAATATCACAAAATGCATATAACCATATGCAGATAAGGGTCTGGGTAGCAGCCTTGACTCTAGGGTTCTCAAAAAACAATACAATTTCAGACAATTTAATTCAACCTAACAATACTGGCATGCCAAACAAAAATTCGTTTGAAATATGTGTTCTGTGAATTGGCATGATTTCATCTTGGATAACGAAGGTTACTTGGGACTGTTACCGTAAAAGCTCTGTTAAGCCCCCTGGGTTTTTTCTGGAGTCTTTTCAGGAGGAAAGTCAGTATCAAAATATGGAAAACATTTTTAGCTTTGTTTAATCTATTCCAGCATCTACAAATCCATTGTTTGAGTAACTATACAATAGCACGCAAGTCTGTATATAGGCTGGTCATCATCATCATAATTATGTCATCTGTAGTCAATATTCAACTTGAAATGTTCTCTAAACAGTTTATTTTGCCACCATAATGATAGAGCAGAGGCAAAACTCTAAAATTCCTATTTTTCAGTTGGCAAATATGTTAATAACGATCTACGGACTTAAGGAAAAGTTTATTGGTCATGTACTTATAGTGCAACTATTTGTAAATTTGTAAATGTCTTAAACGTGAAGGTTGCGAAATAATATTTTCTAAATTTGCTAACAAATACTCAGCATTTTCTTTATCATGAGCGCTGCTGCGTAGACGTAAAGTGGAGTTAGACAAGCAATTTGCAATTCTGAAGCATATAGAATAAGATATTGGAGACAGTAAAGTGTGATAAATTAAAAATATTGTAACTATCGTTAAATATCTGTGTTTGCTTTCGAGTCCTCCCTGGTATAGGAAATGGAGGGTTGACTGAATAAGGGGTTATTCCTAATACTTTGCCATTTATGGCGTGGCTAATTGGAGAGGTGCTTAAGTAGAGCCTTTAACGTACTAATACATCAGTTTGTTTTAAGATTATCTAGCGATAATTGTCCTTGTTTATATGTTCTTATAGTTAGCAATCGGATAGTTTTATACCACACTCGATAATTCTCTCTCTATTTTACTAGATAGGTCTAATAATTTCATTTATAATTATACTGGTTGAGCGAAACATGTAATAGAACCTAAAATGTGACCAAACATCAAATGTATCCAAAAGAGAATAGCTAACAACTTAAGAAATTGAACCAAACGCATTGGACTCAACATCTCTTGAGGTGCAGTTTTCTTGCGCTTCTGATGCTAAAAGTTTGTCTGCATGACGGAAGTAAACAAAAGGGTCATATACAATAGCCTGGTGACAAAATCTGTAAATAGTCTTTTGGGCGTGATTTTCAGTACTTTTGCATCATTAATAAGTACATGCAACTCTAGAGAGTTCCATCTTTAAATCCATTGAATTAAAATGTGAGACAATGTGAATTATGGAGAAGTCTTGATGGTAAACATCACTCATGTAGTCCTCTATTGGACTGCACAGATAATGACATCACTGGAGATCATACACACAGCAAAAGTATTATCTCACTTTACCAATGTCAAGTGGCTTGTCCATTATTCATCAATGGTAAGTTTAAAATGTTTTACAACTGTACAGGCTTGTCTCCCATTTCATATCCATCCATGGTAACTATTTCGTATTGCTTGTCAGTTTCCACACCTTTCATCTCAAACAAATGTCCCCATTCAATAGGTTTCATGTCATCACCGAAACATTTGGCAAAATCGTACTTTTTTGAAAGAATTTTTCGTTGAAACAAGGTATAAAAGATCAGTGACGACGCGATAATGCAGATAAGGGTGATAAACATATTGAACGTGCGAAAGGGAAACCGTTGTTCCCAATCTTTGCCTCCAACGTAAAGCGGGTATTGAATGACAGGCTTCATCCCTAAAATATAAAAGCAGACCTTCAGGGTTATGTGGTTTCATTTAAGGTTGATAAAAGTTGAGAACAAATACACAGTAAATGTGTACGGATTATATTTTCAGTGTATGTCATTTCCAGCTAGGTAACTGTACGTCATTGTGTTTTTATAGTACCTATGTAATCACCAAGGCAAGAAGTACAATGAGCACTTGGTTGCGGTTGAATGACGTCGATAAGAAAAAAAACCAACAGTGCATCATAATAGAAAATTTTTGGTCAAAATGATCTACATGTGGAAACACTTGAAACATCAACGGACAGATATTATGTTAATATAATAGATGTACAAATCATTGTTGTTATTCTGTTCCTTGTGCATTTATGAGCATAAAGGCAGAGATATGACAGTGAAAGAATGAATCTGTTAAATGACTGCATTGTCAAGAGAGCATGGGTCAAAATAGAAATGTGAAAGAATTAAATGATTTCTAAAATACCGTTGATGAATATTGCATAATAAAAGTTAAAGCAGGTATGAATTTGTATTTGGGTTAAACAAAGGTACATATAATACATACCAAGGATCTTTTCTCCCCCTAGCATCCTGAGAAAAAATCCTACAAAGTAGCCAGTCAGTGCTCCGTAGGAATTGGAGTATTTGTAGTAAAGAACACACAGCAATTGAGGGAAAAGGATGACATAAATCAGATCAGAGCAAAGATAAGATAATCCATAGATGGTCTGGACGGTTATCCCAATGACAGTTGCAATGGCTCCAACGACGAAAACACTAACTCGTATCACCCAAATGATCTCTCTGTCATTAGCCTAAGACAAGATATGAAAGACGTATACTTAAATACCGTGCTATGCAGTACAACAAAAACAACAACTAACGTTATTTGCATAAATAACTAGAAAATGCAACGTATGATATCTCTAGGATAGTAAGTGGCTTAGTAGTCAGGTATTACACATTGAGATACAGGATAAAATATACTGAGGTTCCCTTTTATCGTGTAATACGCTTCTAATAACATTAGGGCTTTGCTAGAATATTGCTTAACAAAAACATGTCACATACGACATGAATGCTAACAAGAAATGGGAAGATTGTTACCCCCACAACGCAAAACGTCATTGCTAGTACTCAGAGATTACTGCTCCTTAACTAATATACTTACATAAAAAATCTCTTTATTTCAGACTATTAAGACATTATAATCACCCAGCATCTACACGTCACTCTAACATGTCGTAGTTTTGAGATGCGTAGCAAAGAGGACATATTCCGATTGATTTTTCATATAACATCTTTGGATACTCTATATCAGTTGTATATATGGACCAATCCCTAATAAGTATATTCGGAAATCTGCTCATAATCTATATCCTAACACTTCTAAAAATTAATGATGGAAAACAATACATTACAATAACATCATCTAATATTACCTGTTGTCTGAAAATAGTTTTGTAGATATTATGTGCAAACATAGAACTTGCAGACAGCACACTAGAATCAACACTGCTCATAACAGCTGCAGATACAGCACCAAGACCAATAAAAGAGACAGCATCTGGGGTAAGATACTGAAGAACAAGGGGCATTGTCATAGTAGGATCTATGGTAATTGTTCCGTTTTTTTCAATTCCTTTGTAGTTAGTTTCCTTCCAGTCTAAAAACAAAAAAGAAATGTGTTTTATTAACTAGTATTGGTTTTAAAAAGCATAAATGATTGGGGAACATGTGCATGACACAATAAGTCGTTTAATAAAAATAGCATTTAAAAGCGGACTTTACATGTCTCGATTAACATAAACACTTTATGATGAGGTATATTTCCTTAATTTTACCAAGACAATTTTCATGTTATAAACAAAGTGAATCGAACTTCAGTGTAAAATGTCAAATTTTAAAGGTAGTTTTAGAGTCATCTTGATGTCGGCAAAAATTAATTCTTTGATAGTATTACACTTATCTCGAGGATCTTCAATTTTAACTTCCTTATCAAACCTAAATACGTCATAAATAGGAGAGAGACGGCTGCATTTCTAGACATTTATACATTTAATATCGCAAAGGTGTTACATTGCAGTCCAATACCGATCGGACTCTGGTGTACGGGTCTAGAGATTAGATTATGAAGTTAAACGCAAGAAATGTATATATATACAAACCTGTGGAGTAACCAATGGCACCAATGAGGATTGATGGCACGGACATAGCAAGACAACCAAAGGAAGCTGCAAATGACAAGGCTTGTGCACGCTGGTGCGATTTACTGGAAAGAACACGTTGAAAATAGACTTGCCAGGGAATACCACCGAAAATCTACGTGAAAAGGACGTTGTGTCTTGTTCAATCGACAAATTAAGGAATAAATATAATTCAGTATCATTCTGAGCATTATTAAGACTACAGAAAAGACAAAACGAACAGGTACTTGTTGGGTAGTTTGATAATAATTGCATAATTTTCACAATGATTATAATAATAGACCTACCCACTCAAGCATCCCTGACTACAACGTAAACAATGCTGATACTCATTGTCAACCCACAAAGTTAGTGAACGTGACTGTCACGACTGGCACAAACACCCTGGAAAGGACAGTGAGAAAACTCCAACTCTACTAACTACATCCCGATTCCAGTTTCTAAAGGAACTGGTCATAATTTCGTACAAAAACAATGGGCTATAGTGAATCGAATTCGGACTGAGCATGGAGGATATGCTAGCTTTATCCTAAAAATTGTTTTATATGAAAATTGTAAATTGTGCTGTGATGATATGCAAACATCCTAACACATTTTGAAGATTGAAATGATAAGCAGGCCCGTCGAGAGCCAGCTTGGGGCCTGGAACCATAAACAGCACAGCCCATGATGGGTTTCTAATTTACCCTGGCTACCCTCCTTTGGACATTATTGATAATCAAACTAGATCTGTTTATGTAGACCACGTGCAATCTGCTTGTTCAGAATAACTCATCAGCTTAGTGGAACTTTAGTCTGGCACTAACCAAGTTGAAAGAGCAAACTCGTAATACAGGGACTTGAAATGTCCTTACGAAACCTTTGTGTCGGAATTGCACCTTAGTTAGTTAGTTAGTTAGTTTGTTTTTGATACATGATCAATCAACACTGTTCATTTCAATTTAAACATTTCTCCATTAAATAAACAGAAGAACATTTAAGTCGAAACATTAAATGAAGGTTCTGTTAATATACATATATATTTCGTCTCGTGATACCAAGGACTTTGAATGTCCTTCACCAAACCTTTGTGCCGTGATGGCACGGAGGTTTGAGTGT
>JANTCA010078691.1:0-14777 GCA_024741275.1 Chironex yamaguchii
GTGGTTCGAGCCCCCAAGCCCCCACATAGTCGGTGGCTATGTTTATACTGTACCAGATATATTTATAAAACGCAACAGGGACCAGTAAAACGCATCAGATCATTCATATGCATTAGGTGATCCTTAAACGGTAGCAGATCATTTAGATAATACATTAGGGAATCTGTAAACGCGTTATATCTTTCATCAAACGTAATATGTGATCTTTCAAACGCATTAGATCACTTACAAAACACGTTATATAATCCTTAAGACGCACAGCAAGCAATTTACAGGTTTTGTGTCTGATAAAGAGTCATTGACATGCTTCATTTTGGAAACATATTTTGGCCAAAAAATGGCCTTGTCGTAATTGCTTGCTCACCACACTTTCCACAATTTTGCAATTGTTGCTTTTCCAGTCCTCAAGTGGTAGTTAAGTGTTGACATCCATCAGCAAATCCAAGACGTGCTAGATTTTTTTTTCGTGGAGAAAGCCGTGATGCACAACTTTGCATTCCGGGGGTTTCATGACATTTTTTTCATCTTTTAGTCGAAAATATGATTTGTTCAGTAGATTACATGGGTAGATTGACATGTATTCACAAAATGTTGGGCATTTGTTTTGATTTCAGAGAGATAGGGAAGGGAATATTATGATGTCCTATAGAACAGGAACTATGATGATGTTATGCTGTTTGAATTTCGCGGAATTTTTCTTGACGTCCGTATACCACAATGCATTGCAATCTGGGAGTGGTTTCGTGACTCAAAACAAAAACCAGAGAACAATAGGCTTTGTCGGTCTAGGGATTTATTTATGTCTGTGGTATCAAGTGTCCCAAGGACTTTAGGCAACTTTGTAGCTTCAGTGGCATAACAAGTAAAAGAACAAGCCCGCTAATACGACGACCTTCAGTGGTATTAATTAGAGTCAAATTACAGCGGAGCGATGCAAAATGCTTTTAAACTACATTCAACTACAGTAGACAGGGCGGTAGTCAGTATTTGGAATATGGGAGGGGCAAAATGCCCGCCAAAACTACGTTCATTGGGTATCTCTTCTTCCAGGACTACTTTAGCCAAAAGTGAGGCACTTTGCAAAGTTCCCAATTTCAACTTAGTTCTTGACTTCCCCACATGATATAAGGAATAGACTCATGAAACATTAATGTGTGGAATCATTCGGTAAACATGAAATAACAGCATAAAGCAAAAACTGGCACCTGTACAAAGACCACCACAAACATTCTGCCTGTGATAACTGGAAATGTTAACCATAAACCTGTTACCACATACAACTTACCTACTACATCACATGTATCTTTGCCGATCATTCCTTATAACAAATTCGTTGATTGGAACATCAATATCCAGCCCTTTGTCTTTTCTATGCATATGAAATATCATATTATGATTTACCTGGTTATTGGTCATAGTGGATTGCAAATACATTTTAATTGTTTTTAGTGCTGATAATGTCTTGTCAGTGCAGATGCCATCAACAAAACTTTTTGCAGCACCAGAACTTCTGATATTGCTCCCCTGGCAGCAAAATTACGTGGTATTTCTATGGCCTGTAAAAGCATTACCCCGCCCAATTGGTGTCCAGTAACTTTTGCTGCGCCTTGAAGCAACTTCAGCTCTGTGTAGAAGAGGTAGAAATCAATGTCATCAGCACAAAGATCCTACAACTCTTGTTCGTATGGTTGTCCATTCGCAGTATTTAACAGCTAACTTTCAATAGCTCTGTAAATCTAGAAGATCTTTTTGCGTAAAGTGGTCTTTAAGATCTTGCGTCACCAAGTTGTATACTTTAAATACACAGCATAATATTTCTTTTTAGCTAAAGCAGGGTGATATCCAGCTTTTTCTTGGCCAAGAGTTTTTGGTCATCTATCGACGACCTAATTATGCTTCTTCCACACGAAAGTTTTGTTGAATCAAAACCACAGTCAACCATAGATATTAAAAAACACGTTCTGATCGTTCTTTCTCCAGCACATGCAGATTATTCATGGTCGAATTTTTTCCATGGACAGGTCTCTAGACAGAAGATGGTTCACAAAATTGTAGCGCCATGGGGCTAGTATATAACTGTAAAATAAAACCAATGTTTAATTTTACGGCCCTTTGAAGAAAATAACGATCAATCTGCAAATTTTTGAGCTAGAAGGCCTTAGTCATGCGACAGAATGAGGAATACATATAACAAAGGTGATATATATAGAGAGAGAGGAAATGAGGACTGTGACCAACGGGACACAGTAGAAACAATCAGAATAGAGACAAGCACCAGCAACAAAAGTTGGAATAGATTTATGGAAAGAAACAGAAAGAATGAAAAACTGGGGAAAGAAAGAAGATATATTAATAGAGAGCAGAAGTTAGAAATCACGGAAATCATGGAGAAAGGAAACAATTGTGCGTATGGTAGTTTATAGAGGTCAAACATGAGAATAAAAGGTCATTAAACTGTAGAGAAGCGTTTTTCAGTAGTGAGTGTATAGTGGTGGTCAGTAGTGTTGCGACGTACAACAGTGCACTTAAGGTCGGTTGTGATATCGTTTGTTGATCCGGCAAAAATGCGATGCCGCGGGTGTATCATAGTGGTGGTGTATGTTGCCCAAGTGTTCAAGGAAAATCTCAGAACAAGAGCGCAATATTTTACTTATGTACAAAACGTCAAATTTAGTGCACTTTATGATGGACAATAAGTTGGTCGTGGCACATCGATAGTTGTGATGAACGTAAACAGTGCCCTTGGGTCTCGAGATGCATGATATATGTGACAGGACACGCTTTACAACATGGTTGTGTCCCAGCTAGAGTGGTTGGTGATGTGAAGGTGGGATTGTTCTGGATGGTGTTGGGGGCGAGGTGATCCAGTTGTGTTTTGTCACTTCTGTAAGAAAGTTTCAACATAATGTGATCCTGCATGCATGGCCTTTCCTTGTGACCGTTTGAATACTATTGAAATGAAAGATAAATTTTTGTATTTCTGAGAAAAAGTCATACATCTAGGTCAGAGGCTGAACGCGCGAGCTTCTGCTTACCCGGCAGATGCTCTGACAACTGAGTCACTGGGACGGTGATTTTAGAGGTGATTTTACGAAGTTATTCTTTAATGATTGAGTCACTACAATAGCATCGGTAGCTTGGGAAAGATATGTCCGGTTAGAGGATTGGAATGCAGTATAGAGCGATTTTTTACTAAGATAATAAATTCGTGTAATGAATTGAGGGGCACATTTCATAATAAACAGCGTTTAATTGTCACTTCTCTATCCACATTGATACTCTGGAGTGTTAGTTAAACTGTTGCAAGAATAATTTTACTAAAAGAGTACCTGTAAATTGCAGCATACGGATTTCTCTTCTCTTTTTCACTGTTATGTATGCTCTAGACCAGAGGTGTCCAAGCTTTTTGCAAAGAGGACCAGATTTGGTCAGATGAAATTTATGGGGGCCGCCCATTTTTTCTGACATTTCCAGAACCAGTAACATTGTAAATTACAATGTAAATATGTACGTAGAGCACATTAATTTCAGCAGCTAGTCAACGTTGCAAATGAGAATCAGTTTTAACTTGCATTAACAGGAAAGTTAAAGGTTAAACTACTAATAAATCCAATGCATATGAACTATTTTATAAAAGTTAACAGAACTTCGTAGAAACATATTTCTATTGATTTTGTCTTAAGAAGTCGCATCCCAGTGCATTTTGACAAAGAATAGAATAGTCAAGTTAAATGAAAGAAATTTGACAAATCCATGGTTTGATAATCAGAAAATCATTTGAAAGATAATCAATTCATTGAGACTTTAAAATTTATTCTCCTCAGAAGAATAAAATAAATGTACTTGCATTAATGTGAAGAGTTAACATTTTAGAAATGGGTACGAAACATGCCATACCAGTAAAAGTTCAAACTGGGATCACGCGACGAGGCGGCGACTACAGGCCTATGCTGGCTGAGCATTATCATATGTTTTCAAAGCAAACTTTGGATTCCATTTGTCATTTTCAAAAGCGGATTCCACATTACGATGCATTTTAAAATTTCATTTCAATTTGGAATTTCATTTGGGATGAGAATTCAATTTCAGGTTCATTTTCATTTTAAAATGGCAATTTCAATTGTAATGACCGAATTCAGGTAGAAATTAACTTCTACTTAATTTTGTTATTTTAATTGTAGATTTCATTTTACATTTTGAGTTTTCAATTGCATTTTTCGAGCGTCATCAACCTTGTATTCGTGTAATAATTCTCCATTACTTAAAAGTTCTAATAGTAGCTGCTTGAAGTACTTCTCAGGTCTTCCACAAAGGTCACGCCACCACAGTTCTATATTGTTAGTAGTCGAAGGACCAAAAACAATTGAATCCATTGCATCTACCAGAACAACCATTTTATCTCTGTAGAAGGATCGATGCCATTTTAATAGATTCAGTGCTTTTGTCCACTCGAAAAGTTTTGATCAGAATTTGTTTCTGAGTTATGCAAGATATTTGTTGCCATTGCTTAGTGGGTCAGAATTAGAATGTCTCAAAAACAAAAATGAGATCTTCTAAGACGCCTAGTGTCTAAATTATCATACACAGAGAGGGGGAAAGTCCAGTTCTGGTATCTACAGAGCTTTTCATGCCCATCCAAGGAAACAAGTGAAAATGGACAATAAAAATCATTCTTTTTGCGTCTTTTCTGAAATTTCTGACATGAAATCCGTCTGGATATAAGTCAGACATCGTATTGTGAATTAACTGTCTTGGAACCCTGGTACCATGCTGAATTCAGAGCTTATGCTGCATCCCCTGGTAACCAAGCAGCTTTCCTTGTCCTTGCACGTCCTTTTAAACAGCTTCAGACACTTTTTGCACCAAAGTTGTATGATCAATGTAATTCTGGTAATCCTCCGGCTTGGAAATGATCGTGTTCTATTGAGTTGGGCGAGCCCTCCAGCGATAAGTGGCAAGGCCAACCGCGGAAGCGCACAGGTGACTGCAGCGGTCGCAATAAAAGTCTGCCGTTTGAGGTCCGGCCTCGCATCACTGACGCTTGATCTCGAGACTATTTGAACGGTTTTCTTTGGACCTCGTGACGTCGACAAAGGTTCTAGCCCACCATGTAAGGCGATCAAGGAAGAAACCCTTCAGTTGGAGGAAGATTACAGTTCTTCAGGGCTTTCTTTAATGAACCTTTGTACTGTTTGCGATGGTTGCCAAATTTTCGCGCGCCATTCAGAAGCTGAGAGTAGAAAACATTCTTCGGAATGCGAAAGTCCTCCATACGGACAGGATGACCAGCCCAGTGCAGCTGTGAGTACCTGATGATAGCCTTGACGTCTGGCATCCAGAATGTCCGTATCAGGTATTTAATCTTCCCGCCTGATAAGACCAATCTTCTGCAGGCAACAAATGAGGAAACTATCAAGTTCCTGAATGTGACGCCGATAGAGAGTCCAAGATTCGCAGTCGGAGACGAGCGTGGCTACCGTAACAGCCTTATAAACAGCGAGCTTCATGAATTCAGAGACCCTGTGCACTTTCCATAGTCGTATGTTGAGTTTGCTGAATACTTGAAGAATGCGTTGATTCACCTCATCATCTAAATCAGCAATTCTTGACAGCACACCACCACCGAGGTACTTGAAGTGATTGACCAAGTTCAGAACTTCACCGTCTATAGCAATGATGAAGACAACGTGAGGCCAACCAGTCTTATGCTGAAACATGACTTCCATCTTCTTTATGCTGATGGTAAGCCAAAAACGCTTGGATCGGCGGGAAAAGTAATCCACAAGATACTGCGTATCAGTCAAAGTATAAGCCAGCAGGGCACACTCATCAGCAAACAACAGATCATGTAGAGGTCGGTGAGAAACCTGACTTTGCCTTTAGATCGGACAGATTAAATACACTACCATCATGCCTGAAAAGAATGTAGACGTCCCGATCGCAGACTCCGAAGATGACCTGAAGCATGACCGAGAATAGAAAGCTAAACAGCGCAGGAGCTAGTACAAAGTCTTGCTTGGCACCGTGAGGGACTGGGAAAGGGTAACTGAAATTCTCGCCATCTTGCTAACATAGAAAGCCTTAAACATTTCAATAAACTTTGCGAGAAAACCGAGTTTTAACGGGATCTTAACAGGCCCTAGTAATCCAAAGGCCTTTGTGAGATCAACAGAGACTATGTAAAGGCCAATGTTTTGTTCACGGCATTTCTCTTGGATTTGTCTGGCAGAGAAGACCATATCATACATGTACGTCTGCCAACGGGGAAACCGCACTGGCTCTCGGCTACAATTGACTCTGCCACCTAATACAGTCTATTCTAAGTAACTCTATCAAATCTTTTCTCCGCAATTGCAAGGACGCCAAGATGGTTGTTACAGTCAGCGCAACTCCCTTTCCTCTCGTCGAGGTCTATGATGGCTGCATCTTTAAACACTTTTGGGACTGCCTCCTTTTCCCAGTACAAGCAAAAGTATTCGGTCTGATGGCTTCATGGTACCTGAGCTTGTCGATGTGCAACTTCAGCAACAGTCTGTGATCCATAATGTTGAGCGCTGGGGCACCATACATCACACCTGTAGACAACACGTCGTGCATGCATTTCTGCCGCACAAACACGTAGTCCAGTATGTGCCAGTGGCCTGATTGGGGGCTGATTCCAGGTGGTCTTATACTGAACTGCCTGTCGAAAGAGCATGTTTGTAACCACCAGATTGTGTTTGGCACATTTGGAAAGAAGCATTAGCAGGGCGACATTTCAAAAAAGGCGTAACCGGCAACAACCTTGGTCAGCTGTCCTTCGTCTGCCCAACCGCACCTTGCTTAATGCTGTGACATCAATATTCAAGTGCGAGATTTCGCTTCTTTGCAGTTGGGTAGACTTAACTGCCACCTCCTCTGCCTCCAATGCTTAAAAAGTCTGCACAATCATGATGTCATACAGGCGTTCTCTGCTAGGACCGGGGCAGTCACCCGACCCATTCCTTCACATGGTTCGGCCTGCTGGTCAAAGCAGTTTACCGAGCTGTGGCTGCCACTGAGCAAAAGCAACTACTTGGACAACATGCGAGAGTTCGGAGAGTATAGATGAAGGGGTGTGAACTGAAGAGATCTTGAACGAGTTAGTAAGCATGTTTTGATACCTTGGTAGTAGTGATTGCTTGTGTCTATGTACCTGCGGTCTGACTTCAGTCTGGACTGGAGGTAACTATTTCTTGTCCTCTAGTCTCCAAGGCCATTATTTTGTTCTTGGAAAAGGTTTCGCTGTCTGACTACAGGTGGTGCCATCTGCTATTTGGAGGAGGTACCATGAGAAAAATGGGTTAAAACCTGCTCTTGCCAATAATATTCTGCTTTTGATTGACATGATGAACAAACCCTTCCTCATTTTCCTCAAGAATTTCGAGCCCAGCATGGTTCTGTTGAAAATTTTCGAGCCGAGCCTTAAAATCGTCAAAATTCTCATCACTACTGTAGAACTTGAAATGTAAAATAAAAACTATAATTGAAATTGTAAAATCAAATAAAATTAAATTCCACCTAAACATGGTCATTAAAATTGAAATTACGTATTAGAATGAAAATAAAAACAAAAACGAAATTACATTTCAAATTGAAATTTTAAATTGAAATTGAATTTTGAAATGCAACGTTATGTTGAAAGTTAACAAGGCAATCCAAAGTTTATTTTGAAAACGTATGATAACGCTGGGCCAATATACAAGTCTACAGACGGATTTTGAAATGCAATTGCGGTTATTTTCTGGTGAAATATGGAATCACTATTTTTTGTACGTATATTGTTGACTGTGGGAAATTGTGCTGGTGGGCCATATATTTTATTTACGACAGGACGCTTTCGGCAGGTGGAAATTTGGACACGGACCGGATATGGTTCGGGGGCAGGACTTCGGGCATGCCTACTCCAGAGGTTTCACGATACTTAGATACGCTACAAAAACAAGAAGAGAGAAAAAGTAGAGTAAAAGAATCTGAGAACAGTGTGGTGGTACCTGGTTATGAAGACGACAGCCTCTAGTTAGTAAACGACACTTCAAGATGACAGAAAACAATCGAGATACTTAAGCTGTGCATTCGTGAGAACGGGGGCTTCGTAACTCAAGCACGAAATAGGGGATTATGTCAGATGTATTGACAACAAAGCAACTGGTTCTTTACAGTTGATGTCCCCATTTCCCGGACTAAAAACAGCCCATAAAATACAAAATTTGTAACTTAGAAACCGACTTGAAGTGAATGATTCATGCAACATATAAAAAAAACATGGTTTTCGTATATGCCTGAAACATCAGTGACTTAGTCACTTAAAATTCCCAATAAATTTTAGAGATGTTGTACTATAGCAAAATACCGTAAATGGATATGCCTATCTGCTAGGTGGCATTAACGCATACACCGAAAGTTCTCTGATTTGCTAGGATTTGAGAAGCACTGGCACAAGACGAACTTGTGATTAAGTCAAAGGAAAGCAGGGAACTGATATTTCAACACTAAACACTGAATTTTATAGTTATCATCTTTTACTGGAGAAATTGAGTTGTTCATTTGTGAACGCACAAATATTTATATTGATTTCCGCACTGTTGGACAGTTTCTTAATTCCTCGTCTTGCTGTAATCACAAATCTTGTTTCCTCGGCCAAAAAGACTGGCGATTCACCTTACACTTGTATTTGCGTGGAGGTTTAATCACACGACAACGAGTGAGTGGCAAGTGAAGTTATTCAATTAGCAAATCTAGAAATGTACTTTGTAGCAATCTTAAACAATATAGCCTCAAAATTATCAAGTTGATTAACAACGAGTCTGCAGCTCATAAAATACCAGTGGTAGGTATCAGTCATTAATGTATATGATACAGTCTCGATTGAAAATGACAGTAAACAACAAACTAGCACCTCAAAGGATTTTCATGCCGAAATTTTCTCCACTTGACAGTACCCGGCCTACAGAATAAGTACCAAGACTTTTCAAAAATGATTTTCGAATATTTATTGCACCCGACCTATTACCGTGCAGTCACGCCTTATCTTGAATGTTGGAAAAGTGCTACAATGACAAGTTGATTGACGCAGAAATGACAAACATGATATTGTTTACTGGATTTATATCATGTATTATCTTTAACTCTTAAAGGCTACCTTTCTCAGCGCATATAATCGTGTCACGGCAACCGAACTATGCTGTCTTTTGTGTAGTTACTGTTTGCACATAAACCAACTGAGATTCGAAGGGCTGACTTGTAACCAAGATCGATGGGGGTCTTCTTTGCCAAGAACAACTTTGACATTCCATGTCTACCTTCCTTTTCTACGTCCAGGGCCAGGTAACGCATTTTGATTTCCCATGTCTGCTTTGGGGTTCTTAACAGTCTCATCTACGGATAATATTAGACAAGCAGCTTCTGAAGCTGCTGTCAAAGCATTGATCTTCACTATTGCCGGTTCCCACACGAAAGCCTCGAAATTGTCAGTTATATATTCCTGACTGATGTCAACACCAAACCACGTACCACCTTGAGGGATAAGAGATCATGAGAAATTAAGTAAACAACACTAAAATTTCAGTCAGAAAAAAGCAATAGAAATACATCCGGTATTTCCTGAACGTCGACTCTAACACTGTTACATATCAAAGCAAGAATAAGTTTGTAGTAGGGCTATGGGGTAGTCAAAGCTGACGAGCATAAAAACACGAGTTAGGAAAACTTGACGATTTTGGGGGTGGATGGATGGAGGGATGAAACGATAGATGGGCGGACGGATGGCTGGATAGACGGATGGTTGGATAGACGGATGGTTGGATAGACGGATGGGCGGACGGATGGTTGGATAGACGGATGGGCGGACGGATGGTTGGATAGACGGATGGTTGGATAGACGGATGGTTGGATAGACGGATGGACGGACAACCGACGGGAGGGATAATACTTTTATAAAAACAGTGCACTCTCTATTGTATTTTTGAGGTACATACCTGCTGCATGCTTCTGTCGAAGCTTATTTAAAATGGTAGTGGAGTCAAAACCTGCATTGTCACAAAGCTGTCGAGGTACAACTTCGAGGGCTTTGGCAAAAGCTGCGATAATTAACTGTTCTTTACCAGCAATCGTTCTTGAAATATCTCGAAGGTATTTACTAAGTTCCATTTCGATGGCACCACCACCGGCAACAACTGCATCATTCTAAAAAGAGAAAACAATTTCCATTCGAGGCATCAGATATAAACCATCAATGTCTTAACTATTAGCTTTGCAACCAAAATCAAACCTAAAAACGTCAAAATGAGGCTTTCAATGCTTACGTCAGGTGACTTAAGTCGCGTAGTTACTTGAGTAAAATCTACATTCTCGATCAGTTTAAGAGATTGTGATACAAAAATGCGTATTCTGAGAAAGCAAAGCTAAAGATAACATCGGTTCATAAAAAATTCGCCAGTGAATATCTGCGGTAAATGTTTAGAAATTGAATTCATCAATCCTAATTAACAGTCTCTTTACTTGTTTACTATTTGTAGAACTATGCCAAAATGAGACGTGCCTGCACCCCTGAATATTACAGCCATAGTATTGTTTGCGACGTATCTCAGACAACACTGCACTTTTACACCAGTTGTATCACTGAGACGCGTATTTTATAGTTCCATACAGAAGTGAACAGGGTCGTCGTATGCAACGAGTAGAAATAAAGTTATGATGATGACTACCGGGGGCGTTCACCAATTTTTATTGGTCTGTACATGAGAAAGGTATCCGATTTGCAGTCGTGAGACCAAGGTCCGACAACCCAGTTTATTGCTCCTGGTGTCTAAGCCAATAACTGGACTATTAAAACATGACGTGAAGACCACAGTTGTACTTCTGTTAAATCATGTATAGTTTTAGGGAGCCATATTCAATGTCAGAAACATAAGCGAGGTAAATTAGTTACATTACAAAATAACAAATTTCTTTTTGTGTAAACTAGCGACCCATGAGCTAAACTAACGTTACAAGCTGTATCACAACATTGCAACCACGAAGCTACAGCCGAGCTTCTAATAGCGGCCACTTTTATCTCGAAGATCACGTGGCCGTCAATGGGAGGTCGCCGCTAAACAGATGTTTACTAAGAAAAATCACTTAACGTCGCGATTGTCTCAGTTTACGCGCTTATAAGTTTTTTCAAAGACACCCGTTTTTCAGAAATCAGCCTCTGCGGAAAATCGTCAGAAAAATAGTCTGTCCTTGACTGGAAGCAGCAAATTTACAAATGAACAAGATTTCGGTGAGCACACAAATAACGAGGTTAAGATCCTGAAAAAAGAACAAAGTTCCTATTCCCATTTTTCTAAGCCACATAGTAACAAAAGCCTACAAAAATTGTAAGAGTTTGGAGAAATGGCTTTCAAAACGGCAACACACCGGATGAATTGAGATTAAAAAAATCCAGTCTTTTAATATCAATTTGTAAAACGCATGGCGAAACATTAGCATTAAGAAGCTTGGCTCCGTTGTTTGGCGTCCTTTTCATGGTGTCTATTTCTATCATAAGCGTACTTAGATCGCAAGAAAATGTTTAATTTTAAGACCGTATCTCATCGATTTCAGGGGAAAAATATCTTTTTATGAATTTGGAAATGAGCCAGGTGAATGCTAGATGTTATTGAGAGTTGGCCGTTACTGGGTGATTTGCTATCTAAACAATGATATGGGAAAGCGTTCGCGACTGAAGGATAGTGGTTGTTACCAGGAGGTGTTCACTAGTCGGAGTTGACTACTTCTTGAGGTTCAACTAGACATTCAAATCCTTGGTCGTTCATTTCTATAAGAAAAGGGGCTATGGTGGACAGTACTTATCTAGCTAAAAGAAGTTAAATATCCCCTGAAATTACGTTAATACCATGCAAGAATACAAAAACGGTTTAACAGTCGCACGGATCTTTATACAACGTTCAAATAAAAAGCAGAGTAGTACAGTGTGATATCAGGCAGTGCAAACACAGTGAACAAATGTCATGCTGAAAGAATACCTTTTTAAGTAAGACAATAATATCAAAATTACGTACTTTAAGTGCCCTTCGAACAATCATGATAGCATCATGTAATGATCGTTCGGTTTCTTCCATAAATTGCTCTGCTCCTCCTCGTAAAATGAATGTACATGTTTTTGCGTTAGGACAACCAGTGAAAAGATTATATCTACAGAAATAAGCAGAGAATGAGATCTCGAGAAACTAACGTTAATACGTTGTATGGAGTGGCCAGATTAGATGCATAAAAAGTACAATTTATACATCGTGAATAATCTTACTTCAAGACTATGACCAAGTCTAAAGTGTTGCAAATATGTACAACTACTGAGCGATAACCATATGTTTTGAAGAAGGTCCATCGTACAAAAACCGGGTAATTACTCGCAAATTTGGGCGTCACTTCTTAACGTCTGCCATCGTACTTCCGAAGTAAGATTAAACTGTACCAATCTTCACCAATAACACTAATCAAGGCAACCAGCACATGAGCTTGGAAACGGTATCAGTCACACTTTCCTACTACCTAAAGCACTTCCCAACTATTTTACCTGATTCAGCATATGCCACAAATTTTCTTCTCGAATTAACCCCAATTCTCAGTTGAAGAAGCCCTGTTTGGGTACTTTACGAGTAAACTGCTTCCAAAGCAGCTAATGTGAAGAACAAACATTGTGACAAGACATTTGTCAAATGCATCCTCTGCCATACCTATGATAGAAATGGATTTGATTTGCTAACGTTTAAATATCGGAGATGCAATTTACAGTGCCGGTATAGTGGAACAAATAACAAGAAACACAAAATATGACAAACCTTTCTCCACCAATTTGGACCTCTTCAAAATCTTCACAAGTTCCAAGCACGTCATCTGTTAAACTTTGAACTGACGTTTGTATTGATCCACCACATGCTTTCATGGTCCTTTTCAAGTCATCTTCTGTTACTCTTCCAGCACAGAACAGATCTCTGCAGTAAAAATTGTCAATGTTTCTAGAGGTCTATTCTACAAGCATAAACTAATCTATAAATTATAATGCTCCGTTTAATGCAATTTTTTTCAGTACGGTCATGAACAAATTCCTAAGGAGAAAATGGCCACACACACATGAGGCACCAGGGTTAGCCAGAGATTAAATAAGCAAAAATGTCATCATATAAAGATCGAAAACAGCAGAAACAAAACATTAGCTTATGTATAAGGTCAACTAAAGTGAACAAGAAGAGAACTGTCTACAGTGTCATGTGGGTCTGTTTCATTGACAAATATCTAAGCTTCAAAGACCTACAGAGCCAATACAATAAACTGGGGTCTAAAACGACTCACTATTAATAGCAATCTAGGTTTGGATTGGGCACAATGGCAAAGATAACTGAGGGGAGAGGCCACTGCAGGTGTCTGACATCAGGTCTTCAGGACTAAAGTGCAAGTAAGTGCAACAGATGAAAGATTTGTAGTTACATTAGGAATACCACTCCTCAATCATGTTTCTATCAATTCAATAACTTTCTCAATTCAACTGCTATATTTTAGTTAGTGATAGAGGAAATGCTTGACCATCCATTACCTAAGTTCGTATGTACTGATTTTGTTAGCGCATGTTAAATAAGTCAGCCACAAAACTGAAAAAAACCTGTACTATTTTGGCAGAAGCAATCTTTCTCTTAACTTTAGATGTCAAATTAGCAAGGGCCATTCCTGCTATTTCTATTCTTCTCAATTAATGTACTTAAATGTTTTTACTGTGATCTCAGTCTGATACAATGCTCATTAAATATTACTTACAATCTTCCAATGGAAATTATAATAATTGCAGACTTCAAAAAGTTGTGGACTTACAAAACCCAACAGAATGCTCCTTACACCATCATCAGATAAATGTGACGCAACAAAGAAAAAAATAGCTCACCTGTCAGCAAAGTATTGTGTTGCAACATCACCAATTGGTAACTTTGACAACACTACTTTTGCTCCAGACTTGACAATGTTATCTAGTTTATCATAAAGTATTTGCCACTCTGCATCAACAATTTTCTGATATTCCTATCACAGAAAAAACAAAATATGGGAAAAAGTTATTTAAGTTCTACTTGTGCTTTTGAATTTCTAGAAATACGAGGCAGGAAAGAGAAATGACCAAAGAAGAAAGTAGTAGAGAGACGTTTTTCATGGCTAAAGCAGTCATTCATGATTTCATTTATATGGATTTTGCAACGAAAGATTCCAAAGAAACATGTCTAACAGAAAAAACAACCAGCCAGCACAAAGTATAGAAATGAAGTTTCACCAGATTAAAAAATCACTTAACAAGACATCAAACAGTTTTCAACCCACCTCTACACTTTCTACTCTCACTTCTGCATTCTCCTTTTCAGCCTTTAATTCCAATTCTACATTGAGTAATGCAATCTTTGGGTCCTTGTACTTTTTAGGTTGCATCTCAAAACCAGCATAAGAAAATGTCTTCTTGAAAGCAACACCTAATATAAGTTTAGAGTCCTAAAAAAGACAAAAGTAAACACTGCGTATCTGTTACAAGAACTACATTTAAGCATAAATTACGCTTTGCATTATTATAGACAGGAACTATGAGTCCTTTAGCGTTAATTGAACACTTCCTATCAGTGTTATCTGTAACCAAAAGGAGAAAGAAAAAATGTAAATAACTGTTGTATGTATGTATGTATGTATGTATGTATGTATGTATGTATGTATGTATGTATGTATGTATGTACGTATGTATGTAC
>JANTCA010078702.1:1491-14776 GCA_024741275.1 Chironex yamaguchii
GGCCGGCTTCTAGTTTCTTTCCACGCACAATTCGCTTGTGACATTCTAGGCCGGCTTCTAGTTTCTTTCCACGCACACCTCGCTTATGACATTCTAGGCCGGCTTCTAGTTTCTTTCCACGCACACCTCACTTGTAACATTCTAGCATTCTATTTAATTAGATAAAAACAGAGAGCACTAATCATGATGACACAAAACGGTGAGGTAGATTGAAACAAGAGTTTGATCTGCAACACAGCAACCAAGTCGCGGCTGTGAAATATGAGGATGGTTTGAAATTAGCGTGTTTCCAAATTATTATAATTATTTTAATCAAGTGGAACACAGGGGATCGTGACCAGATAGATCACGGCTGTTACGAGTGGTTCTTCGCAATTAGTCTTTGTCACATGTCCTGTAATTATTCTTTGTCACATGCCCTGTAATTATTCTTTGTCGCATGTCCTGTAATTATTCTTTGTCGCATGTCCTGTAATTATTCTTTGTCACATGTCCTGTAATTATTCTTTGTCACATGTCCTGTAATTATTCCTAGTCACATGTTGTTCAATTTCTTTTAATAACTACCTATTGATGTCAAAGTTAATCCTAGGTATTAACCTATTTCTTAATTTCAGTTGTACGAGGATCATGGTTCAACATCTAGCTTCTGCTCTTCATAACTTGTCTACGGTTTACATTTCGCTATCTTTTAATAACTAACTTTTGATGTCAAAATTAATCCAACACTGTAAGTTAAGAACCTAATTAATGGATTACTACATGTTTGAGAACTCAACAAAATCCAAGAACAGGCCGGCTCCTTACAGATTATAACATGGGAAAATATTCATTTCTGTGCGTATTTAAATACTTGTTTCTAAAAGTGAACAAATTCCTAAATTGATATCAAACTGTGAAATTGGTTCTCAAAAGTTTTATTACTCCATTAATTTCATCACCTTTATTTTAAGAGATATAAAATATGTAACTACGAGTTTGAAAAGGTTCTACCCCAATCTTATTGCTTCCCATTTTTTCATCACCGAGCTGATCATCAATTGAAAATCTGACTGTATTCTACATTGAAATCCTCATGTGATGACGTTTACCTCAATGAAGTGTTTCAGTGCTTATACTATAACCTATTCAAAAAAGCCATAACCTTTCAGCATAGCAAATTAAATGCCGACTTAAAACGGACGATTATGGAATCGCCTTGAAAATTTGCGACATTGCGCTAAAATCATACTACCGCAATGTCGCAAATTTCCAAGGCGATTTTCAAGTTTTGTACCACAAAAAGGTTGTTCGATTATGGAATCCATAGGCCACATGCAGTTTCGTGAACGTGTCCTGGGTATGAATTAAAGCTGCAACCGCTGATAACTCTTCTGTTCCGGAGTTCTCAAGTCTTAAAGGGTGTGAACTTACCCTGTAGTCACTAGTCCTCTTAAGTCCATTTTTGGTGCAGAATAGTACTACCTGGCAGACAATTAGTGATAGGCATTTAATGTAAGAAAAATGTTCAAATGTAATTTTACTGCCTTTTTGAAGAAAAGAATGATACATCCCCAAATTTTCGACCTACAAGACCTTAGTCATTCGAGAGTTTGGAAGGCCAAAAACGAGGAAAAAATTGTTAGGAAGCGGCGTATTGCAATCTGACACTACGAAAAGTGCAGGAAAGTGATGACATTATTTCGAGATTACAACGCAAAAGACGAGCTATTTTGTATACAAATCGGTTGTTATCTGTAAATTTAGTGACAATCAGAGCAAGATGTAGTGACGTTTACAGCATAGGAGAGGGAAACCGGTTAGATTATTGGACGTAAACATGAAATTATGATCTAAATAAATACGAAACTGCTCTAGATTTTGCACATACAGATAGGGGGAAAAATGATTAAAAATGGAGCAAAGTATTATTATCAGAGGCTAATTGATCTTCGCACTTGTTGCAATTGGGTCTCGGTCGGTCGGGGAGCCAAATTTTGGGGGTCAGGGTGAGCACTTATTCGGTTGGGGTCGGGTAATTATGATCAATGCATAAACACGAGTTCCTGGCTGGACTTCAACGCTATGAGGTCATCATTTAACCCATCAACCCATTGAAATAGTCGTTTTTGAGTTATACTTAAGTCCAATAGGAAAAACTGGCATCAAGCAATGCGTTACAATTTGCACATAAGCTATCAAAAAATGGAGAAGGAAATGTCGTTATCAGTCGTCGAGTTAGCCAAGCCCGCCAGATACCGTCATTCAATTTTCTTACATTTTCCAATAGGACAGAGGATTATACTTCAAGTTAGACTCCCCGACTGCACGCTTTAATCAGGGAAACTATATTTTGAACAATCTTTTTGTGGTAAAAAACTTGAAAAATCGCCTTCAAAATTTGTGACATTGCGCTAAAATCATACTTAAAAGCTTTTTTCGTCTGACACTCTTCAGAGTATGAAACGTCAGAAAGGAAAGTATATATATATGGCAACCTATTTATACGGAACATGTAGCAAAACTAGCCAATCATAAACAAGAACGGAATCAAAGAAAGACAAAATGAAGAAACAATACATTATTGGAAGAGTCCAAGTGAAAAAACGAACTCTTTCTCCCTACAGATTACTGGTTTTCTACTGTGAAGAGTGTCAGACGAAAAAAGCTTGATTTTAGTATGATTTTGGCGCAATGTCGCAAATTTTCAAGGAGAAACTATATTTGAAGTCCAACGAGGTACAAAACCCTTGGAGAAAGCTACTATCTAAAACATCGCTGTACATGACTGAAATAAATGCCGAAACTCTCTTGAAGATCATTGGGACGAAAATTTTTTACTCTTTGGATGTTTTATGAAATAAGGGTTCAGCTTTTTTATAAAACTTGCAATGCCATTCTACTTATTTATACCTGTGTTATAACTTGCAATCCACTTTAAAAATTAGGCATGAGGATTTTTTCGAAAAGTTCAACTCTCCCTCATTACCTCGTTTTTCTCTATCATGTTACAGTTTCCTTCACAGCATTAGGAATTTCCAGTCACATCCTAAAGGCGAAACCAGGTTTAATTATCTGCAATGCTTAAATGTCTAACATCATTATTTTTCATTTGTTTCTATACTATAATGCTCTAGTAATTTTAGACGCAATTCATTTTAATGACCGAGTTACTTGAGTAACGTCATCGTGGTCTAAATGAGTAGAACGGATTGTGAAAAATGGATGCAGTTCGCCACTACCTGACCTGACCCATATTTAATTTTCGTACATTAGGAACGATCTTGGTGTCTTTTAAGTAGTTGCAAAATAATTTACCGTGCGCTGTTGATTGACACAATGCGGATTTTCAATGTCCTGATATAGCTGTGGTTCATTTTACGTTCTTGGAATTTTTCTATTTGAAGACCAAGAAATGAAATTTTGGGTCAGGTTTCTTAACTTGAGTAGAAAAAATTTGAATGAAAGAAAATCGAGCCTGTTTGTTCGCAATAGTCAAATCTTAAAGTCCATTTATCTCGTCGCTTGTTGTGTAATAATTAAGTGTAATAGTCAGTCATCTTTTAGTTAACTCAAAATTTTAGTTAAGTGTAATACTTAGTCATCTTTTAGTTAACTCAAAAAATCTAGAAGATTTTCCAGATGATAAAAATGTCATCTGTGTTGTAGACAAGCAAGGATGATAGTGATGCATTTAAGTGCTGCTTTGAAGAACCTACTTCAGTCTTTCTCTTTCCTTATTCGACTTCAGTACACTATTACACATAATGTAGATAAGGTCATTTAGGTTTATTAGCGTTGATCATAAACAAAGATGTAACTACTGCTTGAGGTGTAGACTTAGCTGGCCAGCTGTTAACGAAGTGATGTCCCATACCACGCTGTTCTGTTAAGACCATGGACTTATTTAACTCAACCAGGGACAGAGTATTTGTTAATGGAATTAATACTAGATTTATCGTGGTCATATTTGCTGTTCTGGATGACCAAAAGTGTCCCCCAGTTGTTCCTAATCCTTTTAATCTAGGAGACATCTTCCCTGACTACCATTACTCCTACGAGCCCTCATTGCTTTCTGTTCACCGATGGGATGATCCTAAGCACCAATTGTTTAACAGCTACCTTGCAAGAGCGCTTTAATCACCTCAAACAGTGAGAGAGTTTACATCAATACAGAGTTTGGCAAGGCACCTAATACTCATGATTAAGCAGGCCCTGTTCTTGATTGTCATTGATAATTAGGGAATTTGTTGTTGTTAACCGTGTTGAAAGGAGACTTTCTCATGTCTCACTGTTTTTACTCGGACCTAAAGAACGTTAAGCATGGTCAATAATGTCAAATTTTTCACCTGTATAACAACATATGTCGTCTTGTTTTAAGAGTACCACAGGCATAAGTCACCCAGTGATTCACCGAATCGTACAAAATCTTACAATATTAGCATTTTGTTTTTTTAAGTAAAAAATGTCTTGGAAGGATCAACAGGACGTCTGTAAAACTAGATTTAAATCTCAGGCTATGGACCATTTCACTGAAGTTATCATAGTCTATCTTCAAAGAGAGGCAATGTAACTTTACGATAAGATCAGATTCCATCAACTTAATAAATCAAAGAGACCCTTACACCCTTGTTGGGTGTGTTTCAATGCTATTGACGCGCATGCTCAGAGGTTAAAGAGACTCGAGTACAATGGTGTGTGAAAATGCGAGAATAAGGAGAGCAGCACCTCTTTCTTTGAAAACAACAGTCTACCGCATTAACCGAAAAAGCAGTAAAAATGGCACGGGTGGTCCAAAAAGTTTGGTTACAAAAATTTCTCTAGAGCTTAGTCCTTTGACCCTCCGTTCACTTGACAGTCTAGCAATTGAGGAGGCCAAGCTCGAGTTTATGCTCCACATAGAAATAATTTGTCCTTCCGAGAGCTTCTGGTCCTTTTCAATAGTGTACAAGAAAGCGTTGGCGACTGGCGCCCTTTGCAAACGAATGTCAAAGAGGGCAAGTGGTAAAGATTTAGAACGTAAGTTTGAAAGTGGCTGGGCTCTTAAGGCAAATTTCAAATTGCAGTGAAAATGCTCGATTAAGTCGTTAGTCTGTGGATGGTGGTGCAGGGGAAGTGACTTCGTCACTACTGTCATTTATTACAAGAGAGGGAGTTGCAAAGATTTTCATTCAGTTTGTCGACAACTTTTTTTTCAACAATTGAGGGAAATTTTCCTGGTATAATATGACTAAGTCCTTGTAGATCGAAAACGCGCGGATTGATCGTTCTTTTCTTCAAAATTAAAATATTCAAACTTTGCTGGTTATATACTAACTCCAATATACTTGATTTTACTGAATCAATTGCTACCAAAGGCCAACGGGTGCAAAGTCTACATGTTCCAATGGGGGGATATTGATGGCGATTAATTTTGGATCAATGATAAAAAGGACACTATACGGTCCAAATGTCGACATCCTTGTTCATTTTATACTACACATACGAACTGCAGTCAATGATGATAATGATGATAATGACGACGACGTTGACGATGGTCATGATGATGATGATGATGATGATGATAATAAGGTTTACAACAAGGGTTCTAGGAAGACCTTCTGGGTGCAGTATTTGCCTGCAAACAAGATAAGTACCTCTGACGTATATCTAGAAAATCTAAGACGAGACACACTAGGCAAATGGTTGATTTTATCTTCTTTGTTATCACTAAAGCAATGTCTCAGGGACTCGCATTTTGTATCTTCTCTTTCGTCAGTTTATAATGCTCTTAAGACTTTACTGTCAAACAAGCCTTGCGCCAAGGATTAACGCTTCATAGCAAGATATCATGAAGACTTTGGTCAAGTCTACAGAAAGCGACAGAAAGATACTGCAAGTCAAAGATTAGTATAAACACGTAGAAAGATACTTTATCTTAGTCTTCTATAGGTCATTAGTTGCTATTTATTCTAGAAATGCCCTCGTATTCGAACACTAATTTTTAGTTTGAAAGTGCAGCAAACAAAAATACAAGTATTAAAAGCCGAAATTAAAACAGGGTAAAAGGTTTTATCCCTGCTATTAGTCATAGTCTCCAACCTTGACAGTTCTAAACAATGGCCAAGCTGATCTTTAATGGCCTAACTACATCAAACATGCTAACCTCTTGTAATGTCAAGAACAGTTTTGCGTTAATCTCCTCTAATCGGCTTGGTTTAAGCTTCTTTCCTCTAAAGTGGTACATAAGGTGGCTTAACTATAAACGAAAAAGTACAGGTCAATCAGTAATATATCCAGGGGACGGGGAGAGAAGTAGGGGGTAGGAACCCACCATTTTGAACAGATATTATTAATCTGATTCGCAAGAAAATGCAACAAAATTGTTTATAGTTTAAAGAGCGTTAGTCGGAGGCCGGCGCCAGTCATCTAAAAGAGAGGGAGACATGCGCGTGGAGAGAAAATTATGTTTGTGTACCCTGGGGAACGTTTAAAGAGCCACGCACATTGTAGAGTCAGATGCCTCTTTTTGGTAAATAGAGGGTGAGTCCGTGTAGGGACTCGCTCACTAATTTGACATTCTAGACTTGATGATCTCCCCTCCCCTCCCCTGCCCCTCCCCCCCCTTGTCCGTTCGGATGTAGACGAATTAAAAGACAAAATCGATCGATGCTTGAGGAAGGTAGGGTGGGCACGTCCATCCCACTTTTACTCCATGGTACCACCTCTGACTTGGTGGCAAAAAATACCTCAAGTCATGAACACCCTTGTTTAACCACGATCCATATGAGCTGATGGGACTTCAGCAACTGTATACATAAGGCAAGAACTGTTATATATTCCACACTGTTCATCAGGAGAGTTTTGCTTTACAAGGCGAAGGAGACATCTTTGAATGCCTGACATATTGATAAACTTGCTGTTAGACATTCTACACACTTATCAGAAAGAATCTTCGCAGACGAATGTGCAAGGTTTATCCATTAGATAATCTGTGGTCAACTGAAGGTCATCAAGTCTCGCATAGCATCACGTGACCATTCATTGCAGAAGAGGAATCCGATTGACTTCCTGAAGCCTTGATGGAAGACTTTGACGTGAATAAAAGCGACTACTAAGGAACAAGGGAGTAATCTGCTTGTGGTACAAAACTTGAAAATCGCCTTGAAAATATGCGACATTGCACTGAAAACATTCTTAAGGCTTTTTTCGTCTGACACTCTTCAGAGTATGAATCGTTAGAAAGGAAAGTTTAGATTAGAGGAATATGAGGTAAATAAAATCTATTCTCCTTGAACCTATAAACTGAGATTAACAGCCCAGTAGGAAAGGTCGAAAGACTCTTAGTCATTTAACAGCCATTTTTCACACGTGTTACTTGGTGTCTGTCTACTGGCGTATACGCACAGAAACAGTACTTGTTTTTTATCTACAAGGTACCTATTGATGGCCGTGTGTACGATTTCTAGAACGAAACAGACAAGGTGATCTTGTAAACACCGGAGCCTAGAATCCGAGGTACCCGGTGTCACGATATTTACTTTATTCGAAACCCTAGATATTGTTAAAGAAAAGGTTTATCAACTATGGAGCAGCAAAACTTACTCCGATGTTCAGAGTCGATTGAAACAAAAAACAAGGCCCCTTGAGAGCAAAGCCAGCAAAAAAAAGGTATCCCGGGGCATTTACGCAAATCTTCTTGCAAACATGCCCTATACTTTAGCGTAAGTTGGTACATAGTTGGTAATGCGCATGGTGCTTTGCTCGTGAATTTGAAGTTTTTTCCTTTGTGGCCCATTTTGGGTGTTTTGATAAGGAATAAGTTGGAGATGGTGGGCTTTCGTTAAAAAAAACAACGCAGGTATTAGCATTTAACAACACTATTCTTAAATATAATTGACCACAGTCTCATTGAGATTTCCGCTTCAAAATTTGCGACAATCTTTTGGTATAAAAAAATCGTTTTTTAATGGTGCCGTTTTAAGACACAATAATCAAATTTTGGATTCTTTGATATACTGAATTCATTTTCAACTACAAATAAAACTTTTGTTCTCTATGAAGCCACAAGACTTCGAGGCCCTGGGGAAGCATGCCCTCTCAGTGGCCCCGCCTTTGTTTACCAGAAATCGTTCAATTCAAGGGTATTTTATGGGGCTAGACCACAGTATAGCTAATTGTCCGTTCTGTGTACTTCAGACAATTCACATTGTTCATGGTTTTTTACTTTAACTTAACAGCAACCTCCACTGAAAGAGCCTTCCAATGCTCCCTCAATGATTACATGACATACGAAGCATTAAAAGCGAATAAGCGTACCTGCATATACAGTAATTAAGAGGTAACAGTATATAGACCCTTGAGATAAGTAATGCAAGGCGCTGCTACCTAAGACAATAGATTATATGATAATGACTTCAGGTTCTACTAATTTGGTTTATTTGTTTAGCCTCTGTTTGTTGTATACATATTTCATATCTTTGTTTATGAAAGAAGCATGTATTGAATGATGAACTACTTGTTTTGAATAATCAAGCCTCATTACGTGGGGATAATCAAGTCATGATAAAACTGTCTCCTAATTCTGTACTTATTGTCTCATTTAAAGGATAGCAAGAACTGCCCTTAGATGCTAATAGTCTCGAAGATTTCAACACTATTAGCAAAGACATCGCTGAAACGAAGTGGTAATGTCCCAAATAAAAGTACACAGTGTAATTGTTGTTTTAAAATACAGTACAGCCATTATGCTATGTTTGCACCATGACTACAATACCTTCTAGGAAAGCACTAGGTGTGTATCAAGTTATTGTTATGGAAACAGTTTGTATTTTCCTTGAAAAGTCTAATCAAGCTTTGATTTGATGCTTGGACGTCGCAGTTGCTCACGGTGAAGGATTTCTGCTCTTCCCGTTCATAGTTAAAGATAACAAAACTCCCTGGCTATAAAGCATTGTCAGTGCAATACAATACCGATTGTGTCTTCTTGTGCAAGTAGCATGAACCGGACATTGTCCCCCTGTGATCAGTTGGCGGGTTCGATAGAGTGCCACAGCAGAGAAAAGTATTGATTGTTCTTGTGTAGGAGTCGAAGGTTGATAAGATAAAAACATCGAAGGATGCCTTTCTGTACCAAAGCAACAATACTCTCATGCAAACAGAACGAATGATCGCAAATATGGTTACAAAGAGTTGGCTTCTTTCCGGCATGGCAAAAATCTGTTGTGGTAATCTGGTGAGCCGCTTCCTACTTTAAAAAGCAAGACAGGTATACAATGGGAGTTGATCAGCGAACATTTTCTGTGCCAATGCACTAAGCCTCCCTAGGTGTGAACATACAAATGTCATCCGTTGCAATAAACATCGCCTCCTGTTAAGACAATAATGTGATTCCCGGCATTCCCTGATGCTGTTATGGAGGTATGAGATTAAGAAATTACGGGCAATTGCATGACTTTTACGGAAGAAATGGGACGGTAGAAATACAAACAAGTGCGTATACGTGTCTATGTGTCTTTCAAAGCACGTGTTCGTATCTATGTGAGCTTATTTACGGGAGTAATTATGTGGACTAAGAAGAATGTGTGTGATGTGTGCTTGAATTTAAACGCTGTATGTATGTATGTATGTATGTATGTATGTATGTATGTATGTATGCATGTATGTAAATATGTATGTGTGTATGTATGTATGTATGTATGTATGTAAATATGTATGTGTGTATGTATGTATGTATGTATGTATGTAAATATGTATGTATGTATGTATGTATGTATGTATGTATGTAAATATGTATGTGTGTATGTATGTATGTATGTATGTATGTGATGTATACTTATCAATGTGTATGCGTGGACCAAGTATGTATGTTTGATTATGCGTGCAGCAAGTACGTGTAAATGTGTATACCATGTATTGCGCACACGCGAGTGTCTGCTTGTGCTTGTGTGTGTTTGTAATACGTGTCTTTATGCACGTGTCGATTGTGTATTTTAGATGTGTGCATATAAGCGACTCACGTAATCATTTTTCCGTAAAAGTGCCACAAGCGTTCTTTTTTACGAATTTTTGCTTAAAACATATGGCTTTCTATACCTTCAATAGACAAGGCAGTGTCCTTAATAAGCTCAGCATTACATTATTAACATAGTAAGAGGATTGTTCTCCTTGCACTGGGATTACACAGCGTAGAGGTACGTCTCCTAGTTGGCCGATGGGAGGTTAGCACATCGTGCCACGGACCAGCGCAATCTAAGAGAGGGAAAACCCCAACAGAAAATTTTGCCTGGTCCTCCAAGTATTGGAGTTAGACAGCAGGCCAACAACCTGCTTCCGGAAAAAGCAACTTGTTACATAAACAGCGAACAATGGGATTTTTTACTGTTTCTTCTTTGTTGCATCAAATAGCAATGTCACATTACAGCCTTTTCTTTTTCTGAGCTGTATAAACTCATGTCTGTATCTCTAAATCACAATTTCTTGTTGTGTACTATCTTTAATACCCTATTACAAGCAAGGAGACGTCGAAAATTTCATTGACATCTCGGTATACACATTTTTTAAGTAAAACTGACACCCATGAAGCTTTAAGTCTGACACTGATCACGCAGATTCGTCAAATCACAGTAACAGAAAACATACCAGAACTTGTAGTTAAGTTAGGATCTAAAATTGACCAATAAGAAAGTAACAGTATTCTGACGAATCTATGTGATCAGTGCCAGACGAAAAGCTTTATAGATGTCAGTTTTAGTTAAGACAGTTTTGTACAATTAGGAAACTTTTTATACACATTTTCTTTAACTATATTATCCACCGAGTTTACATGCTGTTTTATCAAATAGTTACGGTTCTATCGATCTTTCATGATACATTATACGAACCTCAGCATAAAAAACTTTATTTCTTAGTAATGGACGCCTTTAAATATCTACAAAGATGATAGTTCATATTTTCCTGTTATCAGTTTCTATAGGGGGCACGGTTTAGCCAATAACACTTAGCTGTACATTTCTGTCAAACGTTTCTCTTTTTACCATCAAATATGTCAACCCTTCTATGTGTTAAGTTTCTTTTGCAAACGAGAGCGGCAATCAAACTGTTTATCTGACCGACTTTACTTTGATTAATTTTCCTGTCTTTATGTGTCCAAAATTTTCTTATCTTTGCTCACGGATGTTTTTCGAAAGACTGAATTAACAGTGGTTTCCTGTGACGTGGGATGCAAACGTCAGCTTGTGTAGTGCCCTAAAACATCAGATCGTAGTATGATGTGTTTTGGAACCAAGCGTATCCGTCATCATTTAAAATACTAGAAATTAAAGTGTAATATTCAGGAATCCAAACTAAACTCTTGGATTAAACTGGCTAAGAAATATGACTATGGCTTGATATGCAAGGGTAGGGAGTATGGAAGTTGTCCAGTAGGTGAACTTGATACTATTCATGTTGTATGAAAATGTAGAGGGATATGTTTGGTGCCTGAGTATGCCAAAGCTTGGCTTTTAAACCTTTTATGAGACAAAGACTACCTATCAAAATAGTTTCCCTGCTGAGGTAACAATTACTCTTTTGAAAACGTTGAAAATGTTAAATAAACATTCATGCTATGAAGGTGTACGGTAGTGGTGTCTGCAAGTTACACCCAGTGTGATTGCTTTCCATCTTATGTTACCATCTAAGCTGTGCTCTTAAACAGAGGTTCTCTACATTATGCTGAAGGGTATTTGCAGCAATTCTTCCTTACTTCCTAAACAATCAGAAAGTAACAATCCAGTTGATAGCCAAACAAGAACGCGATGTTTAATGTTTGAAACGTTAAAAGAACCATTTTTTGACATCATAGAAGTAAAATTCATCTTAGACAGCTTCATCACACCCACGCTCCTTATCAGGATGTCCTCAGACGTCAATAATCAGTATATTCGTCTTTGGGTGGGCCACCGATTTTCCATCTCACCAAGAGCTTACTCATCTTAAATAGTCTAAGCAATCATTCATTTAGTTGGTTTACCTTCAAACAGTTAAACCTGAGTGTCCATGTGGTGTGAAACAGCCTCTCATCGTTTCAGTTATTTACAAACCTACTTAAGGTTACGTTCCCAGCTGTAAGGTTTCCAGTTGGATTCCATTTAAGCTATCATAAACGTGTATAATTTATGAACGCTGTTAATAAAAATTGTTTTGATGAAAGATAATGTTCAGATTGTCACAGATAAATCCGTTGCGCTACACAATCTACCTCTATGCCATTACTGTTCTTTCTAAATCCATCCTATCACAAATAACCTTAGCAGGCTCAGAGTGTCTTAACCACTGTAATTGGAGAAGAGGTCTAAATTCGGTTAACCCAGTAACAATATGACTCATTAGGCCTTTTGGTCATTAATCCAGAACCTGCTTCTCTCTATTTTAAGCCTTCTTTTCTATAAATTTTCTACGTTCATAATATGCTCTTGTTTTTCATCTTCTTCCCTTTGGTTCTAGGTTTTAGGTATTACAAAGCAGTTATTTGACGTTTACTGAAGAAAAGCTTGACTGAAGCCTAAACCAGAGAAAAAATGATTATGGTGTGAAGGAAAGACAAGCTATGAATCAGTCTAGCAGTTCATTTTGTTAATACCTGTGAGTGAATCTATGTGTATAGTGATGGCATACAGGTAGATAGATAAGAGTGTATCAAGAGGTCTTCCAGTGCTCTGTGTGCGCGCAATTTGCCGGTATGAACAATATGGTATTACTTTTCTGAATCGCGTATCTACTCGGGCACCTCTTGTGAACTGGGGCGCAAATCATTTTTACCGCATACTTATATACATCTGTTTCGCAGATTCGCTTTTCACGGTATTTAGGATTTGTGACCCAAAATAGAGTCTTACACAGAAAATAAAGGATATAATTGTTATAAACCACGGTATCATAACATACCATGAGAAAAAAGAGTCTTATTCACAAGTATCACAAGTATTTGATTCAGACGTTTTTTATTCAGCAGTATTTCATTCATTACTATTTTATTCAGTAGTACCTTATTCATTGGTATTTTTCAAAGCATTATCTTATCAAGCAGTATTCATTCAGTATTATTTAAATTGAGCTGGTATTTATCAACGAGTATTTTATTCAGAAGTATTTTATTCAGGAGCATTTTATGCACCAGTACTTTTAGTTCGGCACTGCATTCTCCAAGTAGTATTTGTTAAGTAGTATTTTATCTTGTAGCATTTTATACTGCAATACTTTTATTTTAGATTGTATTCTTCAGTAGCATTTTATTTATTAGTACCTTATGCATTAGTGTTTTGTTTAGTAGTACTTCATTTAGTAG
>JANTCA010078713.1:0-36171 GCA_024741275.1 Chironex yamaguchii
CAACAATAATAATAATAATAATAATAATAATAATAATAATAATAATAATAATAATAATAATAATAATAATAATAATATTACCACTATTACTACCACCACCACTAGGTTTCCTTTTCCTGTCAGTTATCGGCAAACCTCAAAGATGGGACAAACCAAATGCTACAGAATGTTTGAAATTATATCACTTCTATTTCATCTAATCTACAGAGATTATCCAAAGGCCATGATCACGCGGCGCTTGATCCCCTTCTATTCTGAATAAATGAGATATGTCAAATTCAACATTGTCCATGTTTCTGCTAATACCTTTGTCCTCTGCATAAACGTTACTTAATATCGATCAGTACAGTATGTCAACAAGGTGATAAAATTCCGCGATGAGAGGACTCTTTGAGGCAAATAAAGCATTGGTGGAACATATACTCTAACTGTGAGGTGAATATGTCCCTTAATCTTCAGACAATTATAAGCTTTAACAAAGACAATAAAACAAACACGAGAACAAACAAAAAGAGAGGGAAAGAAGGAAATAGCCATGAAGATTCCTATGTGATTTAGGCAAATATACCTGTATTGATTGTCACTGATATCAATATCTTTACACTGTTTCGGTTATTCAGACATTTAAAAACAATATTTAGGGTAATTGTAGATATTTTTAAAAAATGGCTGAGCCCATCGTTAGATATCATTTCTTTAAAGTGATCTTTTATAGGCATAAAGGATAACCTTGGCTTTTGAATGATGCAACCTTTACAGGTTTTGTCTGTGACACTTTAATCACACCTTTTTAGCCAATCATTATAATTGAGATGTATAGTGACAAGCATAGTGTACTATACTCTATATATTGGCCTCCGAGATTGCGTCAAACATTTTCAGACTGAAGGAAAATGTCTGTTCAATGAAGATATATATTTCTCCAAAGCATAAATTTTAACAACGTATATGTCCATGGGTAACGTAAGTTTGGCTAAAGCAGTACATCTGAAGCACATGAATTTGAATTACCAATAAATCATATTGACTTTTTCCTATACTTTATCTGTCATCCATTTTTGAGTTTGATCAGACATTTTGTCACTCTCATTGCAAAGTTAAGTAAAAAACATGCCTTTGTGGAGGAAAAAAGACAAAAAAATCAGAATATCAAAATATAAACATTGTCAATACTCTGACTAAAACAGCGGATGTTCAGCCCTGATGTTCTCCTTAGAATTTTCATCTAGTCGCAGGATTTTCCACTTTCTACTGTAGTCTTATAATTACATACATGTGCCTAGTGAAGTTTCATCTGAGTGTACAGCCAAGATTGCAAGGACATATCTTGGGGCTAACTAATTGTCATGCTTTTGCACAACTGTCGTTGTTGACAGCTTTATATTTCCTTGAAAATAAATAATTACAATGCACGTGCACACTTTTGATCCCTGTCGGGTCTCGTGTGTACGTTAGTATATAATATGGTAATCTTCTTTCAAGATTCACTTCTATTTGCAGGTCATGGCCGATAGTAATCGTGGTGATCCCCAACTTTACTTTGCTCATATTTCTCCTGTTTCAAAGTTCTAAATCTGTCAGGACGTTATTATTAGCGAGTTACATTAAAGTAATAAATACTAGCTTTTATATATAAGCAGAGCAGATAGAGTAGACTATAAAAAATCTTTGGACAACACAATCATGATAATAGTAAGTATTCTTATCTTAGTGAGTTAGACTAAACTAGACGTCGATCACCTGCTGAGGGCTGGTGGTAAATATTTTTTACTAATCTTGTGTCAAGTTGAATAAAGGTCAGATAACTAAACCTCTGATTCCTTAATGCTCGCGTATTCCTTTTGTCGAATGTATGAAATATAATTCAGTCTGCTAATATACTATAAAAGGCATTTATTGCGATGGAATGTATCATAAAATGAGCCACCTCGTCCATTACTTTGGAAGCAGTGACTGATCCTTTGAGTGTCAATTTGCAGTTACGCAACCTTTGCCTCGTGACACAGTCAAGACTATTAAAGGGGGTAGAGTCAGAAAATTGCTACCAGACGTACTTTGATTAGGAGTTGCATTTGTGGATTTCAGACACATTTGAGTTGCAAGGACCTCTCTTCTTGTCTAGTGAGCAACTCTGTTTTGCCATCATCATCGTTCCTCACCCATCACACCACTTTTAATAGGAAATCTTAATGGTATAGTAGACTTCGATTGACATTTTTGGCATTATATGCCAAGTCAGCACAGTGTAGAGATGAATAGTTTGTCTCTTACTTTATTATACAATCTTTAAATCACTGACCCCTTCTCTTGGCCTTTAACTAGTCATAAAGCTGTTAAGAAGTCTTTCAGATTTAAAGACTGGAACATCGCTAAACATTTACCCCATTATATAATTGCAAGAGCAAGAATTTTTCATCAAAAGCTCTTTTCATAGTGCTTGTTACATCGCTCAACGATTTTGCAATTAGGGTAGCGTACACTTTGTCAACACTTTGCGAAAAACAGCTTCCTTATCCTTAAACATGCCAAATGTACCTATAAGAAAGAAATAAAGCTAATAAATGCAAGTGGTGAACAGCTAGGTTAAGATTGTTAGTTTCATAGCCACCGCCGGCATTGAGTCTATACGGAGATCTCCCTGGTATGTTACTAATAAAATTACTTGTAAGTTTCCTGTTACAAAGCATCAAGA
The DNA here is from genome assembly GCA_024741275.1 of Chironex yamaguchii. Lineage (NCBI taxonomy): Eukaryota > Metazoa > Cnidaria > Cubozoa > Chirodropida > Chirodropidae > Chironex > Chironex yamaguchii. The sequence continues at coordinate 2,693 of JANTCA010078713.1, forward strand.
TTGATTTAATCTTGATTGACTTCAATAACTTCTCTACAAAATATAAAACCCTCAAAATTACAACGGTTTTGAAGTCAGTAGAAGCATCTGTAGTCGTTAAAAACTATTTTATTCTTAACGAGACTCCTATTTCCCCCTCTTGTGGTTTAGAAATTAGACGAAGCACTTTGGGACCGTATATCAAAACTTGATTCCCTCCACGTAACGTCAAGAGATTCCTACGTTATCCCTTGAAAACTGCCTTGTGATCATTCAAGATGCAATGAGTAAATGTCTGTCTATAAGGCTTTTGGCAACAACTATATGAAACTCTTTTTATGGATACTTCTGAAAGGTGTGCTCAAGCACTCCTAGAGCATTTCTAATCTCTTTTTGGAGGAGCAAGGCTGTTCCTCAAGATGTAAGAATGCCTTAAATACCTTTCTTAAATATCTTTAATATGCCTTCAATATCTTTCTCTAATGGGTTTCATACCAGTCTTCAGTAAAAGAATCAAGCTTTTATGGGCAAAATATACCTGAGATTTAAGTAGTTCCGCCAAGTAACAGAGAAAATTGATGGAAAAATCAGGAATCACGTGAGATCCTTATCAGTTTTTTAATGAACTAGGACTTTAAAATTTCTTTGTCCCTCATAGGAAAGTTTTTCTGGCTAAACCTGGAATGTCACAATTCCATCCGTGTTACCTAATGTTGTTAAAAAGCGTTCCTTTTTAATTTTGTAGTAAATTTTACTTTGTTGTATGGACATTTAAATTCAAATATATCGAGGGCATAGGTTAATATTGAAAAATAAAAACGTTTTTTCTTCGTTGTATGCATGTGACAATTTTGGACGCAGTAAGTCCCTTCAGGTATGTTCTACCGACTACAGGCCATGAAAATTGTAAGGTGAAATAAAAAATGATTTAAACTCAGATCATGAGTGGAACTTTAATGGTCTTATAGGCTTAACAGACATGACATTAAGAACGTTGTTTAGTAGAATACCTGCTATCAAGCTTAGCTGATTCCATGGCAGCAACAAAGCATTTGCAAAGAAGGACTGCCGTTCCATTCTCTGGCAAATGGCCTTACAGCAGTCGTCTAGGCCACGGAGTTTTAAGGAAATGTTAAGTGTGGAAAGTATCATGACGAACTGTTGTTAACCACAAGATACACTAGTCTTTATCAGTACACTTCTATCATCAGCATATGTTCCACTGTGCTTCTAGGTGTTTCAAATTTTGAAGACTAACAAAACAAAATAAGTAAAGTTGAAAGAGAACAGCAGTTTATTGGTATGACTAAGCACAGATTAGGAAGATCCACAACATCAAAGAAAACATGGACTTCAAGTTCATCTTTACATATTGTGTTTTGTTATTAGTATGATACTATTCTTAAGCAAATATTTATATGGAAAAACAATCTAGTTTAACAACAGCTTATTAAAGGTTTTCTACTCCACATGTTTTAATCCGTTAGCAACATACTAAGAATGAGCTCCGAACTCAAATCAACAGAACCTAATTTTAAAACAGAAGTACGGAATATGAGACGTTCAAATGGCATTTGGGGGGTTTTATGTAGGACAAAGATCTGCAAGCCATCTTACGTAATTTGTACATTTCTGGCCAGAGAATTTTTGCACGAAATAATTTACACATATTTAAGCGAAACATTAATTTAGTCACAATATGACCAACTAATGACTCATTTTCGGATGGAGTCAAATATTACTTAAGATTCCAAAGCAGTATTGATTAAAGCACTACAGTCGTGAAAATACTTAACTCGACACGTGATTCTTTGACGTTTGACACAAAATTAAGGGCACGACTTTTTAAAATATAAAAGACAATAAACCTAAGATGAGTCTAGATATTGTGTAACTCTAAAAGTGTTGCATTTTCAACGCCTTGGCAATATCACACTAAAGTAAAGCAATCAGCAAGGTAAAGCAAATAACCAAAATCAACTTACCTATTCACAGAGTGGCCGTGATATAGTGGAGAAAATGTCGATCTTGCATGCCAGAGGTTGCAAGTTCGAATCCATGTCACAAAAACCGATTCAATATCCTTCTTTGAAAGAATCTGAATTTTGAATAATATCTTACATGTAATATACATATTGCAAAATGATCTTTGCAATTTTTGATCAACTAGTGCCGTGAATCATATTTCCTTTTCGTATCTTTTGTTGAGTCTAATGTCAACGTTTTGACTTCTTTCTTTTAAATTTGAGAAGTGACTTCATAACGCGTTGTGATACTGTTTTTACTATCCCAAATGATACAGCAGTATAATTGTCGTGAAAAAAATACTTGTTTTCCCTAAATGTTAAACAAAAAATCATAACCAATTCAAAAACAACACCAAACTACGAACAATCATGAGGCTAAAATATAACGAGTTTTACAGCCAAATATAATAAACTGGAAACGAACGAACTATTTGTAATATACATTCACTCGCGAAAACTGAGTAAAATTATTTAATTTGCTTCCAAGGGGTTTATTTGTGCAGTTTAAAGTAATCACGTAGTAGGTTTTGATATCTTCTGGTACCTAAACATGCATTACTGTCGGATTGACGAACTAAAACTTAACCCGTTAGAAGGCCTTTACATCTGTTATGAAGTTTTGAAGAATGTGGAGCCACTCCTTAGTACGATTGCTCTCGAGACCGTGTTAGGCCAGGAGAGTAGCCACTGCAAGGCTTCGAACTATGAGTAAATTATCCTTTGCCATGATTCTCGCCTCGACGTGGTGGTGAGATTGTTCCCCGAAGCCATACCGGCGAGGTTGACTTGAAAGTTCTGGCATGAGAAAGTCAGCTTGTGTCCCTTAATATTTATTGTTTTCAGTGTCCTTTAGCATAGTAGAGCAAAGATCAATAACTGTATTTATATCAAGATAGCACTCTGGATTTAAGAACAAGCAGAGAATAGACACCCTTAAAATCAGGATTTAAGAATCGACCTTATCACGGATAATGAAATCTTGTTAAAAATGAAATGTCGCAAGAAGCAAGAACGTTTTATTGTCTTAAAGCTTTACTTTATTCAACTGCAAAGAATGCTACGATGTTTTAACTTTTCTTAGAAGTAAACACCTCTCCTCAACAAATTGTAAATACCAAATACAAAAGTCGTTTTAATTTGTTGTGATCTTTAAACCTAAAGCAAGAAAATCATTGTTGGCAAAATTTTTGCCTGTTTATTGATGTAGGAAAGTGCATATTTCTATTTTGTACAATTCTAATTTTGGAACAAAAAATATTCTTATCGAAATTCCCATATGCACAATTGCATCTTTAGTTATCATTCAATCGTCATAAAAATATACTTCTGCTTTAGTTAATGCGTTTCTAGACCTTTCGTGTTTTAAATGCATCTCACAAAAACATTTCTTGAACCACATATCCTTGGAGGACAAGGTAAACAGATCCATCATGCTAGTTTTTGTGACCTATGCACAACGTGGATTTCTACTCTGCTAGGATAGAGTGATAATAAAGAATTTTTGCCTGTCACTTTTAAAACGTTAAAGGTGACCAACACACGTTATTTTCTGTTAAAGATAGTTTCTTTATTACTCCTGCGTCTAGGAATATCTTACATTGCAAAAGTTTTCCTTTAATATTTTTGAGACAGTGGGTTTTGATAAACAGAGGGAATTAAGCAAAAAACGAACAAAACTGGCTTTTGCCTTGAAAATTTAAATATCTATTTAAATAGGTTGCCATATACATATACTTTCCTTTCTGAAGATTAATACTCTGAAGAGTATTAGACGAAAAAAGCTTTTAAGTATGCTTTAAGTGCAATGTCGCAAATTTTCAAGGCGATTTTCCTGTTTTGTACCACAAAATGATTGTTCAAGTACTGGTTTTATGATATTAAGTGGTCAAAGCTTTGTATGAGATGTTTATTAAATAAATGTTTGGGAAATACATATATTTATATATGTATATATATTCTTTAAGGATTACAAAAAATTACATGAGCTATTACATTTTCTTCCACAGTGTTGCTCCGTTAGACATATGAACTAAAAATTGAGCTATGACAAAGGGTATGTTATTGGTGTGTAGAAAAGGAATATTGATATTGAATGATAAAACGCCGGGTTGAACCCTTTAATTATTCTTTATTTATGCCTCAAACAGTTGATTTTTTTATAGACGTGGCACAAAGATCTATAAATCACTACTAGATATTTAAATAGAATTATTTTGAACCTGATCAGTATTATCAGACATTGCCAATTGTCATTTTCCTATTATCTCATTGAAGAAACTGAAATTTGTTAATAATGAAATGACACCAAAGAATGATGAAACATGGGTGGAATATTTGAAAGACTTTACAATAACACGTAACGCTATTGCAGGAAGATGCCATGCCAATCCAATTTTGTTGGCTTCACATTGACGTATTAACATAATGGCGTTCAAGGCAAAGTTGAGGAACCAGAGAACATAAGTTGTATCATTTTTACATTCTGTTACAATGATTGTGTAAAGTACCCCCTTAACTACATTACAAGCTTCTCATTTTAAGTGTGGGATGTCTGGATTGTTAAGCTTTAGCTCCAGGGGGCAAGAAAAAGGCGGAGATATGTTGATGATCGCCTTAAACTCGATTCATAACTGTTTCCACATGAATAAAAAGATCACAATTCCTTTACTTAAAGAGCAATAAAAACCAATCCTGGTACTGCCTTTTTTCATTCTTGTCTACCAAATTAACATTATAGCGAATGGAAACCAGTTGAACTGCGAGGCATCCGTATTTAGGTGTTGTGACGGTGAAAAACTAAAGGTCACGTTTGCAAATCACGTCTTCTACAGACATTCTTGGTTGGCATCAGAACGGGTTCCTGACTGTCAAGTGTCAATAAATTATAAATAATCTCTCAAGAGAGTTTTAGCCTTCAGAAGTAAACATTAACTACTTTATTCTTTATCCAGCAATTACTTTGTCATAGTTCATTTACAACTTCCTACAATTTGACAATCTGCCAGGATAGAGGAAACAAATGCCACGTGTTGAGCCACCTTTATTTGTAAATCCATAATTTTGAAGGAAATCCCACTATGAGAAATTTGATGAGCACCTTCTTGTTTTTGGTTTCAATCTGATCAAGATTTCTTGTCGTTACTATTCCTAAAGACTTACATCCTTGAGGTTGCTATTGTGCATGAGTTTCTGTATTTGTAGCTCTTTAAAGATTTATATAGTCTTTTGAATCACAAAACTAGTTAATAATGTAATAATATAATAATGTAATAATAATGTAATTTTATAAAATGTGATAGTTCTTGTATGTAAGACGTTTTATGCGAAGTGTTTCTTGAATAACTTATAATTTAGGACCGTTTATAGCTCAACAATTAATTTTGTAGTAAATTAACCTCTAACTGTAGGCGTCGCATCAGTTTGTTTGCGAGTTTTAGAGTACTTCTTCGTCAGTTAAATTATTCCCTTGTAATAATTCAGTCGAACAGTTGGCGTGAAATGGAAGGCAACCCCTCTGCTTAATTCAATTCATAAAATAATTAATCCAGTGATTTCATTGTTATTCTTAGCTGTTATTTCATTATAATGATAATCTTGCTAAAATTGTTTCTTTGCAATGCACTGATAGCTCTAATTTGCACCTTGCAACCTGTTATTTAGACCAGAAGACGGATAATTCTAATTCAATGGTAAAGCTCTCTTTTACACTACTATATTATAGCGGACAATTCCATGTGGGAGGTGGATTTCCTTCTCCTCTTAATTTTATCCATGCCTGCCTACTTAATACCCCGGTTGTGATATGAGCGAGACACATATGTCAAACACCGTCTTAAGAGATTACCTGCCCTGGGAGGGGCCTGATAACAGTAACTGCCTATAACAGTGGGACATTGTCAGAATAGACATAGAAGAGGGTGATAATGATATGTTGAAGTCAAAGATGTTGATTGTCTATTACAATTGCAACACTAAGAAAGCACAATTCTGCACTCTTGGAACTCAGCTTCCAATAGAACACTATCCGCTATGCTATCTTAGATCCAGAAAGTGACGCAGATCACTGCTGTAATCTCGTTAACTGTTTTTCAGGTTTTCTTCGGCCTATCCTGAACGTTACATGAAAGTGCAGAAAGGAAGAAAATTTCTTCTTGTCTGACATTTTTACAGTATGACTAGTAAGTATAGATGTATGGCAACCTTGAGAAACATAAATAGAAAATGGTCAATCAGAAACAAGTAATGAAACAAGACAAAATGGTTAAAAAAAATGGAAAAAGTGAAGCGTTATTGGATTATAAATGAAAAAACGAGCCTTTTCTGCCTACAGATCCCTAATTTTCTTGTTTCAATGTGGACAGACGTAAATACACGTACATGCCAAAACGATTTTGCTACGCAAGTTAAAGCTATTGAGGAAGCACCCATGACCTAACAGGGTGTTGAAGCCTCTGCCTTGGCATGTTTTACAAAGCAGACACTGTTTCGCGTAGTATCGGCATAAAACCCATCATGTATCTCTACACGTTCATGATCAGAAATATCAACGCAATACTTGTGAAGTTTTAGACAATTTGGTATCTGTGTCGAAAGAACTATAGTTTAACGTACAAAATCGACTTGCAAACAGATTTCTAATGAATTACATGATTATTTTCAGGTTTCATTCATTAAAGAGTAATCTCAACAGGGTTTAGTCCTTAAAAATAGAACCCAACGTTACAGGCAAAATTAAATTCTGAGACATAATAAGTTAAGCCGATTTAGGAAATGAAATTTAATAAATGCTGTTTCTTGGCCTGTAATTGCTCCTCGTGGGTTGTAAAGTAATAATCGTTGTTGCACAAGGGCACCGTTTTGAAGGGATAATCTGTTATTAATGAGTCTGAAATTATAATTTAGTAAGCTAATCAGTGATATTCAAAAGGAGGATACAGGTCTGGGCTTGAGTATTCTCCTTCTCAAAAAGACCGTACTTTAACATATCTACGAGGCAATTAATTTAACTTCGGAACAACGCCAGCATTTCCACGCACATATGATGATCATTTCTAAAGAGATGCAGGGGTCAGCAATGATCTATTCTTTTTAGATAATTAAAGCAAAAGCAATAAAAAGAGACCGTTAGGTGTTTATCGTGGATAGAAAGGATTAGACATGACTAAAGATATTGCCTTATGCATTGCTTCACTACAAGTTTCGCTTTTCTTTCGATCAATAATCTAAACTGTTTCCCTCCCACACTCAGTTTAGCATGTTTCCCGTCCCCAAAGCAAGTTTGTTATAACAAATGTTTCTTGTAATGCACTCTTTTTAAACAAGTATCAGGTTGAAAGCAACAGAAGCAAAGGTCACAATATTTTGAGCAATTTGAGGGCTCATCGAGGAACCTGTAAGCAACTACATGAAACAAATAAGACAGGAAATTTGATTCAGATCTGTTTGTATTTATTTTTTCCTCATCGAAACGCTTGTGTTTTTCATGCTGCTACTATTTCCAAAGGAAACCAATGAATTGGCGACAGACACTTTGTTTGACCATTTTATTCACGAGGTGTACGCAGATGTTGATTTTAAAATGCTGTATGTAGAATATTTGTATTTAAGAAAAGAACCCTACAGAAAGAACAACGTTTACAGTACAAGGGGCGTAATTTCGTACTCGAAACTGAAAATTGTCATTAATATATAACATGTCATAGGTTTTTACTGTTTAACAAGTCTTGGGAGATTGTTAATAAATTGAGTGTGAAAGAGGCGAGTTTTGGTCCAAGCATACTTATCAAGCTCTTATTTTTGTTGAAAATCAGAGGTTATTCACTAGGAAGTATTAACCGTAAGAGCTCTATTAAATCTATGAAAAATAGCTAACTAGCAGCTACCAAATGTTATAAAAATGTTATTTTTGTCCAGTTTTAATGAAAACACCTTCAAATGTGTATCTGTATCCATAGGGACGCAATCTAAGCCTTATCTTCAAAACATGGGGTGGTTAAATAGAGAGGGGGTCTTATTTCAAATTTCTGCTTCAGGCATGGGGCTTAATAGAGTGGGGCTTAATAGAGGGGGGCTTTATAGAGGGGGAGCTTAATAGAGAGGAGGCGTAATAGAGCTATTACGATATATTTTTCCCGACTGCAAAGAGTAACACAACTCATAAGCAATTTCAGGGACTGAAATCGTATATACTAAACGACTTTGAGAGCTGGCGACGACTTAAGTTGCTTATTAAAAAGTGTATCTTTTGAAGCATGCATAAGTTATAGTTAAATGTAATAATAACGATTGTAATAGAATTAATACATTGTTCATGCCATCCAAGCAGACCTTTTGGCCTTTTATCTATAAGTCGAAGAATAACGGACACTACTGTTTCAACAGTCAACACAAAGATAAGGTTCTTGGGGTGGTGATCTGTACAGGTGTGCAACAGAACTGCTAGACCTTGCTGATCCAGTTTGAATAAATGAGTTTATAACAATGCACTTTCCAATTTTCAAATTTATGTAACACGTGTTTTAAAAAATCGTAAACCGCAGCTTGATTATAGATTACTTTCGAATGTTCTGAAAAAAGCATTAAAGTACACTGTTTATCATAATTTTCAATCGTTTCATGTTTCACGATAAAAATTACTTACTAGTATTCTAATAAACTACGCCAATCCTTCTAAATTATTTCATGGAACGTCTATAGGCCAAATAGTAGCCAAAAATAGCTAGAGGCCATATCAATTTACTCGTTTTCTAATTAGGCCGGATATCTGGAATCTGGCCTACTAAGAGGCCAGTTACAAAAACCCTGGTGTGTAGTAGTAGGAAAGTACCCGGGGAGTTAAGTCCTTATAGTTCAAATAAGTTGGGGCACTTTTGTTTCAGATGGAAAGTTTTCACATGGAGTGCTCACAAGCACTGGATTTTGTCGTTACGGAAGATTTGTTATCAATTAGTTTGCAGTTATCTACAAACAGATACTTAGTGGAGCATATTAATCCAACATTGAAGATTCGAGCCTATGAACCTGACCAAGTACGGTAGCTATTGATGAACACTGACTTTTAAACGTACTGTTGTAACCATGAATTACAGAAGTCATGTCCAAGTTGTTCCGATATTGGTGTTTCAACATGTGCAGACCATAGACGTGATGGCTACAGAATTTGATATTTGCTGCTTTTTGCAACGGAGAGAATTACAGCCATGTACTGAAAATGTAAACAAACCACAGTTTCACCGAAATTGAACAAGCGTTCAAGTCACGTAGTTCAAATGCCCACAAACTAAAGACACCTGCTGACAAATACGAAGTAACGGATATTGCATTGATGTGAATGAAATGAAATGAACTTTCTCTCTTGGCCAAGACAGTTAATGGTATAGTCGTAGCCAGTTCTGTTCAGGGTGGGTCATGTTTGCTAAAGAGTACGACAAAGTTGCTTAATTATGAATGAAGTATGAATAGTTTGATCTGACCGACTATAACGATTAAGTAGGTTGGGAAGGGACAATGCTCTCAACTTACGATTGACAGGGCAATAAAGACAGTTGATTGCTGTTTAATCCCAGTTGACAAGTAAACATCGCTTTTAATAAACTAAGACTATTTAGCAGACCTGACTATTCCGATTGTCACAAATAATCACCAATTAACACAGGCAAAATCAATGGAAGTCAAATGAAGGGAAGTACCGTACCAAAATATACCTTACAAGCCCTCATCGTGCTTATTCCAAACGAATGGATCATCTTTTCCCCGTCTCGAGTCTTGTTTGCTGACGATTACAAGCATTGCAATGCTGACCCTATCCCCACCACAAAAATTCAGTTTTCCTATTTTGATATTGTAAAACTATTTTCTTCAGAGTAAAATAGAAGATGTTTACGTTGCCAAGGTAACATCAGGTTGTCCCATGACAGTGGTCATACATAATTCTTTTTGATAATAGGCCTTGCATTTTGATTAGACGTACTGAAATTGTGGAAGAAAAATTAGTACTTCAAACATTTCATAACCTATTGTATGCAGTTTTTATAAACAATTCTACATTGCTCATATAAATGAGAGCAATGCAACGAAACTAAAATCCGACCATTCACCATGACACTGTAATTTTAATCAAAAGTTCGACATAAGACTTCAATAAATTATGTTGATGCTTCAAACGAGATAGAACGCATATAACATACATCCACAATTAGACTCGAGCCTGTGTTACACTGGTATCTTAAACATCGTCATCGGCAAGAGTATACGTTGCAAAAGAATATCATGGCCCCTGTTTTAGCATAGTTTTAATCAGGAAATGTTCAGAGTTGCACGGAGGCAAGGTAGTGGTTATATTTGTGCTAGTTTTATCATATGCAAGGAATAAGGTTAACTGTGTGATGAATTTGGCAACATGGAAAGATCAAATGCTGTCATAAAAACTGATTTTCCTCTCGGTCTTTTGGGACGAGGCAAGATACATTTCATTTCCCAAGAGCATTGCCGACTGGTGAAAATGTCAACAACTCTAGTCCAATACAAGAGCCCTTAAAAGTCTTCAAAATGTTGTTGTTTGAGATCAAACACTAAATATTCAAGTGAGAGTGGAGTAATTTATAGCACTTATCAATATACACTGCTGAGTCATACACTCATACTTGTACAAAGCATACTTACCAATAAACGAAATGGGTGCTGTCCGTCCAAAAGATTGGACTCCAAATCGAAATATGGAATTGAATAAACGACATTCTTGGTGGATTAAGATAGGAGGACAGGGCTACGCTTCATGAAATAACAACATGAGTGATTTTGAAGCTCGTCAGTATATAGTACCTCAACAGACACAGTGCTTGTCATACATTTGTCAATAGTGTGGCATTACTACAATAACTGCACTAAGTGGGAGCCGACCGGGCTCGAACTCGAAACCCTCAGACTTAAAAGCCAACACACAAATCTCCGTGCCATCACCGTGATGAAAAGCGCTTTGTCTGTTGAGGCATTAAAGTGCCGAGGTGACACGGAGGTTTGAGTGTTGGCTTTTGAGTCTGAGGGTTACCAGTTCGAGCCCGGTTGGCTCCTATTTAGTGCAGCCATTGTGGCAATGCTTCACTCTTGACAAATATATCAAGCACTGTGTCTGTTGATATAACATTGGTTACTTACAATAACTGGTCAAAGACCATATATAATTACTTCGATGACGAGGTAGGTACAAGAAATACCTATCAAAGACTTGACCTTGGACATGACGATAGTGATTCGAATCTTGACTAGGCGAGGTAATAGAACCCTGAATCACTCCACTGTAAGCTTAGTGCATTATGATACAGGACACCCACTTTGATTGCAATTTTTCCATCACAAAGAAAGCTATCTGTATATTTTAAAGTTTATGTGTTTATGTTAACAGGTGTGTATGTGTGTCAGGTGTAAATAAAGGAAATAGTGAGAGTGACATGCCAAAAACGTTACAAATGTGTCCAGCTCGGCTTAGACAATGCTAGCGTTCGGAGAGAAGTCTACTGCTCCATGATTTCCTCTTATAGACTTGGTGCTTTTATTTGAGATTTCTTTACTTCCTGTAGTCCCAGAGCTAAATGACTGATAACACTGATTATAGCCGAGGCCAAGGACAGCTGCAGTCCGGGGACAACGAGGGTAACTGTCCCTTGCCTCCAGCTCAGGTGAGCATGTACGGCAAGATGTGCTCTTTTAAATAACCTTGTAAGGCCATCTTCTTTTGAGGATGAATAATAGCAAAGGTGGAATTTAAAGAATAATAGAAGTAACCTAGAAGCACTCAGAGAGTGCAAACCTCCGCTAAGCCAGTGTTATTATTCAATAAAAAGGATCTTTTTCGCCGCATGATTTCTCGCCTTTTGCTCACAGGGCTTAACGTTCACTAGTACTATGAAGAATTCATACCTGGATCTAGAGTCTAGATTCCAGACGGTGATTCGGATCACCACCAAAAATTAATGATCTTTTAAGCCCGCCCATTTCTGATCCTTTCTGACAATTTCGTCAGAATCCGTCCATACCATTTTGAGTTCTTTTGCTGACAAACAAAGGAACAAACAAGCCAACGAACTAACCAATAAACAATCCCTGATGAACACATAACCTCTTTCGTGGAGGTAGCGAGATCAGTTCGATTATTGCTACAATAAGTGATCAACCTTCAAGGAATGAAAGCATGCAGCATGCAGAAGAAGAGCATGTCTTGACTTGACCGTTTACGTGTTGTGTTGATGCAGTATTCATGAAAACATTAACTTAAATTGCAAAATGTTAACCCATAATTGTGCCTGTCAGACTAGCGGCCTTATTGGGCTCTCCAGAGCGTATTTTTTCATTAATTTCAAGGGCAAGGTGAACTGAGTTGGAAATACTTCAATGCCACATGACTAGTACGTTTGAACTCCGAAAAGGCCTGGATCTTGCAAAATGCTATGGGACGTATTTCCTTCCAATCAGAAAATTTTAAAATAAACTTAAAACAAGTCTTTGAAAAACGTTAAAACAGCTCGTTTGAATCTGTTAATGCTTTTTAATTAACGCTCTGTCTTCCCATCGGAAGAAACACCAGAACTTCTCAAATTTTTCTTTCTTTATTAAATGTCATAGAGAAATTCTTGTATTTGCCGGCTTTAGAATTCTATTACCTTGAATTGTCACAAAGAAACTTTGCAGCAATGATTTAATATCTTGCATCACACGAAGTAGCATTTGTTTCTGAACCAACAAAACGTATACTGACATGTGAACTACATAGAATACGGACAAATTTGTGACTTTTTGGTGTCCTTTTCACAAGTTTGCTCCTTTTTGTCATTTTCTTGCGCCGGTGTCCCTGACTGTAGCATGATCGGGGGTAATCTAGCTGTTCCTTGTTACAAATTGTGAGTGTGCTCAGAAAGATGTACCTTATCTTTGACTATTTTTTATTTCTGGATGTTACGTATGTCGATCGTGACTGAAGAAAAAACTAAACTCAGTTAGTAAAATTCGTATGTACAAAATGCGTGATCCCCATAATGCAAAGAGCGTTAAAATGATAGGAAAGTTCAAGTTGCCAGCCAGGTCATGAAGCATAAAATCTGTCAAGTCTCCAAGTACTTGTGTGACTGCGCGAAGTATCAAAAGCCTGCTACCATTCTGCTTCCATTGGAATACAAGCTTTGGCTTAAAGGTTAAAAATAGTATAAATGAAAACAATAAAAAGTAAGAATAGATTTCAAACGCCAAGTTACAACTTTGGTGGCCTAGTTAATCACAGGGAAACTGATCATTCACACAGCGGCCTAACTGAGTCACCAAATAGTTATATCATGACAAGAAGAACAGCGTATTAATCTTTGTATACTTTAAATATCATCAGATAAAACGCAATACTAGATGAAGGCCGGAGGTTCTTTTTATCACGACATGAACATGTTCGAAATTCGAACCGGTTACAAATTTTCGAAAGACAGTCGAAATAACTTTTAATGACATTATTTCTTCGCACTGAATATAGGGCGTACAAATTCACTTATTTCATGGAAGGTGTCTGTTTGCCGGGGTAGTTAAGGGAGGAAGGGAAGAAGGGGATGTAAAACATCGATTTCATAAAGCTTGAGCCATAAACGTTTGATCGAATGGAAAATTCTAAAGAGGACAATACCAAGACTAACAAACGAAGCACTTTACGAAGAAATGAACACGGATAATAAAACGTTAGATCAGTGGGTCAATCAGGACCTTTTGATCTAACGTAAAAGGAATGGAATAGAAACGCTATGTCGTTTGTTGTAGATAATTGTTTCCTTTACCGAAGGCAGTTGTTCAAATAGGGCATTTGTATGAAAGGGTGTTTCATACCTTTATCTTAGTCACGCATTTATTCAAGAGGGCACTTCCAAAATCAGGAAAAGCATTAAATGAATTAATGCAGTATTTGCCAAAATAAAATTACTTAAGATTCCAGCTACGACCATATTTTGATAGGCTAACATACAATTGCAGTATCAACATTGTGCTTTAGACATGTATGGATCGTTATTTTGTTGTCGCTTCCACTGTGTTTTATTTACAGTTATTTTTGCTTGGAGACCACATTCCACTTTGTCAAACTTTGTGACTTAAAAGTGAACTTCTCTTCGCTTTTTAGTCGTACATATACGTTAGATTAGTATTTTGTCGCTGGTTTTAAGTAGTAATTGATGAGCATCGTTGATCATTCTGTTAAATTTACTTTAACGAATTTACAGATGCTTTTGAAAATGTTAACAAGTTTAAAGTACATATACATAGGCCTATGCAGTGTTAGACATGAAATGAGGTAATTTAAATGCCATACACAGGACTACATCACATGACTAAATGTCCAACGCTGAGTATTGTAAGAGTTTGCTACTTCCCCAAAGCAATGACTAAGCTTTGGTATTTCACAATATGTCGTCTGAAGTTGTATATCTGCACTTGCTTGTCTGGGACAATGGTAGACGATATTTGTAGCTAAATCTTTCGTTGCATTCTAGGGTAGTTGTCGAGACTATTCTAAAACTATTTTCTAGATTGATAACTGGAACTCCTTCTCTATCAAAAATCTTTGACACTTCCATTACTTGTTACCGCATTTTGTAGATTAAAAAACAATGCAACATACAAGCTAGTAAGATCTTATCTTCACGATGGTTGTTACTTGAAGGGGAATGTTTCTCTTCTGGACTGTTTCACTTACATTTTGTATACAAGCCTAATATGGGTTTTGTAGTATCTTATTTCTGTCTTCAAGTTTTTGCATAACAACAGAAAAGTGAATTGCATTACGAGGTACTTGAGTTAAGTATATAAGGGTAAGTCGTTTTGAAAATGTGGACTCCATTTTAGTAAAACCCATCCTTTTGTTCGAAGCGTAGTTGCTTTAACTGTTTCCACACTTGATGCAATCGACATGAAACAAAACGTCATTTCTACAGCTCACGCAAAAAGAGCGATAGGGAAAATCCCTGCGGAACTCCTAAATTAATGCATAATTTATTAATACATTTAACCTTGTCCTTATGGTTGATTTTGATTTGCCAGAACGTATCCAATCAAAGCTATTGAAGTTTCTATGGGTCATCTGTGCTGCAATCCTCCTGCAATCTGGTATTTTCATGTAGTGCATGGCGAACGAAAGATTTCAATATATTGTCCTTTGCTTATACAATTTGGGCTCATTTGTACATTTCTTAATCGCATTACACAATATTCCTCTATTACGTGGGGAATTCTCTTCTCAAAATGGGATTCCCATACAACATGTTGTATTCATAAGATTGTATCCAACCGAGTGTGCTCTCTGTTTATGACAAACACACGATATTTTTTGTTGTGAATTATTAGTAACAATGGCTTATCATCCGTCATCCATTCCATGATGTCTCAATCCTTGAATCATCTAATGCTCCCCATAATCTCTTTTGTAGATCAAAGAATTGAATATTAGGAGCACAAAGAATCCCTCAAAAGTAATAGAGCATTCTTCGTGTAGAGGAATTCGAATGGAATCTCAAGCCTCTCATACATCCTTGACATAATTCCAGGAATCCTGAGCAAAGGAAAAAAATCTAGGATGGGCCTAACCCTTTATATCACCTGTTTTGTTACTTTAGCCACCATTCTTTCCTATTTCCTAAGTATTTGTGGATTTTCGGATGTATGAGGTATAGCAGCAACTGTTTTTGTTCAACGGTACAAGACTCCCAGAACCAAACTAACACGCAAAAAGTATTGCCGTAGGTATGCAGTTTAGGTATCGGAGACAAATCACCAGAGAATCACAGAATCACAAAAAATATTTGCCAATATGACTGTGAATTAGGGGAAAAGGCAGACGTTTATGACGGTAGGCTGTGTAGAGGATAGCGAACGAATTCGAGTGTAATCTTACGATGTGACCCATTAATATGTCGCAGTTTGATGTCCTGCGGCGTAAATATTTACAATGTACACAGATGCAGGGGTATGCATGCTGGTATGTCAACATAACGGTTTTTACAGACATAATTACAGGAACTGAAACACGACTGCAATGAGAATCCATTTCCTTTCAACACTGTTATGCTATGAAGACTGTTTAAGTTACATTGCTTTCATTTCACTGACTATGTTGTTCACCTTGATATGCTACAAATTATTTCAATTTCAACAAGGTTTTCTAAGAACTACTGTAAAGATAAATTTATTCAAGACATAAGATTTCGACAAGAGAACTAATTTCGTTTCCTCAAAAAAATTATTATGACTTACTGTGAGAAAGAAAACCAAAAGTCTTGCAATCTAATGGTAACTGAACGCAGCTAGACCATTCAAACTGAGTCTCGGAAATGATGGAGTCTGCTGTTGCATAGGTTTAAAAGGTGACAACCTATCCGCTTATGCCTTCCGACTTACGGGGTCTGGGAGTAATAACCCACGACTTTCTGCGCGTGTTAAAAGCGCCATGACGAATTTCGTAGTCTATCTTATAACTCAAGAGGAGTATGGACCCAACTGTAGAGACATTTTAGCAATCAATGGCATGTTTTCTGGAAATAAAGGATAAATTTCAACAAGGTGTGAGAAGACCTCGGAAAACATTAGTCCAATGTAATTAATCGAACTTCAGCAGAACTTCAAATAGTCTAATTCAAATTAAAAAATTCCTGTCAAACTGCCATAAATTGACATAATCTTTTGTTTTACATGTAATGGAAGTTCTGGATGAAGCTGTGAGACAAAATGTCTCAACGTGTTAATCAGAGACTTCAAGCCAGAGAATAAAAATCAAATGTGTACGGACAACGAATGGCACACATATCTATGAAGCTGCTACTTATCCGTTCCTGTAAACATTGCATTTGCTCCTCTTCCTCGTTTACGCCATAGAACCGAGGATTAAGTACCCCTGTCCAATGTACAAAGTATAGAATACAAAGTGTGTGGCCATTTGATTTTCTAGTCGCTTTTGATGCAAAGTGCAATAGAAACAGGTACTCCTGTCCCATGTATAAAGTGCAAAAGAGATGTCAGTGGCCACTAGATCCAAACAAGCAACTTTGACGAATAGTTATTAACTGTAAAACGGAGGGGTAAACACTTTAAGAAGGAAAGCCAAGTGAGAGAGAACTGATGAGGCAAACAGCGCGTAATCAATCGACGTGGTGCATAACCAACCGTGCGATCAGCAACAGATATCTAACTTGAATGGAAGGAATTCAGAAAATTTTTGGAAAGAAAACAAAACTGGGTTGCACAATCTTTAATCACTGCGTCTCCCATAGCAAGAACTACTCATCCCACTCAACAATTGCTAAGTTTTAAAAACAAGGCTATTTTAATCCAAGCGATATGTAATTTCGCCTTTAGACACGATGAGCGCGCAGACCATCTATTCTTTTGCTGTTGGGTGGGGCAAGTTAGCTAAATTACCCACGCTTGCTAGTACAATTGTAAAGACCAGTAAATCGGGCGGTTATTGAGAATCGCTGGCATTATAAACGCGGTTTTATCATCGTGTTTCGGGCTTTTGAAAAACTACAGGCCCGTCTCTTTGTTAGCCGGGGCTATACATGGCCTACATGATTTTTATCACAAAGAAGGAAATACTGAAGAAACAAAACATAGATGTGTTACTTTCCTTTTTGACAATAAAAACTATAATTGTTTCACAAGCTTTACAGTTGTCTTGGGCTAATAATGTACAGACAGAAACGGTAAAACGATATGACAACGAAACCTACCTGAGGCAGAAAAGAAGCACTGCTTATTTCACATACTGTGTCATAACTTACAAGCTATCAATATCTAAGAATTACAATGTGACTACTATTTACAAAGACTGCCGTCAAGCTATATATTAATAATGACTTAGCAGTATTGTATGTATTTTAAAATTACAATTAGCAGTATCATATACTTTCTTCGACTAGTAAACTTATTTAAACTATCTTGCCATGTTTGAAGAATGATCAAATGTGTGTTTATAACACTTCATTAAACAGAAATGAAGCACAGTAGACTAGTTCGTATGTAGGATACATACTTCCAGGGACCCATTAGCTAAATTCCGCATGATCTACCTATCCTTCGGCACTTTTCGAAAATATAGAATGCATTATAGTAAATATACTATGGAAGTGATAATTACGGATTTCAAATGTGAAACTTCAGGGCACTGACACACCTTGCCCTTGTCATATAATCCTACAACGGGTTGAGATATCACGAAACAATACAAGACCTCACTTTCTCCGTTCAGTGATTCTCCAGGGCTCTTGACCTTAGGTAAACATAAGTTCATACCAAGCAGCAATGATAGAGGGCAATTGCTTTCGTACTCTTATCTACCGGGTAGTATTCTAATGTTCTGAAATAACATCGATATATTCCTTATGAGCAACAATATCGCCAGTAAACAAAGATTATTTTGTTTAATGAGCGATTAGTCGTATCTGTGGCACTGCAAATTGTTGATTGCCCTTTCGCTACCGTTTTCTGCGTGCTTACAATCCTCTCATTTGCAGCTGCTTCCTTGCGTAAACCAAAAAGACAATTCGTAAGACATTACCCATATATTACCATTCTCTATAGCAGCATTGACAAAATTCATTTAAAACGATCAATTACAAACATTAAAATACTTCGTAAGAATGCATCGATGGCCACCAAGAAACAACTTCTACGTCTGGATTTTATTTCAGTTACCTCTCAAATGCGTCACACGGCCAATATCAATCGATTGCTTGCTTCGCTTTGCAAAGATGAAAAGCAACGCCACTGACCTCGTTAACAAGCTACAGTTAAGACATTATTAACACTCGCTTCAAGAGATCTAAGTTGGGCATCAACATTAGTACAGTACCAAAGCCGTATCTTGGGGCGTATTCAGTAATTGTGAGATATTTGCTAAACAAAAGCTCTTAAGTTTTTCTTCCGAGCTAACACTCCAACATGATCGTTCTTTGGCAAAGTGTTGCATTCACTAGTTCATATGGTGTACGGCAGCATTTTTTCATTACTTCAAAGGCCAGGACGTTTAATACCATCAGATCAATGGCATTATCGAATAGCAAGTTCAGTTGCAAGGCCTTCCCTCTTTATCGTCGACGTTATATCATTCCTCTGTATTCTTGTGGTAGATGCCTGGTGAATAGCGATCCGCCTTAGTAAGGCAAGAATCCACCAGAACACGGTTGTCCCCTGCTGAACTCGCAGCTTCCAGGCGTCAGCAACCTTCTAGTATCATCAGCGGGGCAGCTAACGGACCGGCAAAAGGCGCGAGAATTCCGCATGAAATAAACTCCCCATCTTCTCGATCGAATGTAACGGGCGAGTCCAACTTATCTTCCCCACAATCCAAAAATGCGCTTCTTTTTCTTTTTTTTGCTTTTATTGGGCGCTTTCCTTGCTTTTAGAACGACAATTCTTTTCCCTTTACTGTGTGTTTCATCCTCTGTATCAAAAGAAATCACTAAATGTCCATCTTCAGTCAATATGGTTGATTTTGGCTCTACGTTTTTGCCCCACACGTTAGTAGCCTGCAATTCAACATCTTTAAGGGATCGTCCATTCTCCTCGACTGTCATCAACTTTGGTCCCCTAGGTTCGACTGGATCGATTTTAGAATTTGCCATCGAATGAACTGCAGTCAAACTCAAGACTTTGTCCCCGGCAGAAACATCACCTTTCCTCACTTTATCCTCGTTCAGTCCACTTCTTGTACTTTCCGACCTTGTACGCCTCTCCTCTCCATTTAAGTTCCCATAAGACGGATCTGTATCTCCAAATCGGTTGAGCTGGAAGGTTGGCACATAAGGTTTTGAAAATGCCAAATCTCCTAGCAGAACAGATGAAACGACAAGTAGACATCCATAAAATCTCATGCTGAAAAAAATAATTGAAACTTGTCCACTCAGTTAAAAAAATGTCGAAATGAACAACTCCTAAGACACGTTGCACTGTACTTTGCTTCGGCGTGCAAACACAAGTTTACTTTGTCTTCTGTACGATGCTGATCGTATTTATATTCTCTGTCAATAGCTGTGGTTCTCCCCTTTGGGTCGATGTGGTCATGCGTGGCAAATGGACTAGCCTACTTAACACAGGTCGACGAACATAATCTCCCCGGGGGTAACATCCATGCAAAAAAATCTGACAAAAGTCATTTTCTTCCTTAGTAATTCACGAGAAGGGACTGTGACAAGGAACAATAGTTTAGTGCTGCAAGTGAAATCACGAATCTGATTCATGATAACTGAGTGTTTGTCTAACATCGAAAGGTTGTTTAAAACGTAAGCACTGCCTCGTGTCCCTAAACCGTTGTCTCAACAGGCTGAAATTTGAGTCCAGAATTCAATCTATAACATACTGTGCAGAAGAATTCCTATCACTGGGAGCTATGATACGTCAACTGGGACATGTTTAAGCACCTTGTTACTTTCATCGTTGCCACTCAGATTCATAAACCACCGATTACTCGAAACAACAGAGGGATGCAATTTACTGTCTTCAAAAAGTTTACCTTAACAGCAGCTGTGATTTCCTGCAAATAATGTCCTTGTCCAGTGATGCTGTTATTTCTGCAATGCACACACAGGGGATTACATCAGAAGGTGGAGTTAAAGTCTTAAGCGATTTTATGGCAATGAAAATATGGCTTAGATATAAATCCTGAAGACGAAAATGTAGCACGTGCGTAGATAAATGATTTAACTGACTTGTAAGCAACATTTACTTTTCCCGCCCGTGCGCGACCAGCCGCAAAACTACAATTAGCATCAATTTGAAATTCAAGGCCTTTTGGCACCCAAGAATAACAATCATTGGACGCCTTGGATATTTTCACGGCTGAGTTTATCGAATATGATAGAACGTAGGTGTGCATTATATTTCTAGTGCAATCCTGTCTAAATTTTCACAGACAATGTCCCAAATATCACGACCAGAATTGAATGAAGATTTTCCATCAGATAGAATTGATGACCCTGATTTAATGAGTTTAATGGCATTTAAAACTTTAAAAGATTTAAAATATTTAAAACTTTAAGAGAGGAGACAAGAAATTTAAAGTGGAGACAAGGCGGACCCAAGTTGACAGCATTGACATCGTGAATATTCTTTTGCCAAACAATTTGACTGAAAAATAACTTTTGCAAATTGCAATTAAATTGAATACTTTGTGACCACTGTTGCTAGCGAGACTATGATTTGATGTTGCTAGCGAGACTTGGAAATCAAATGATATGAATGTTCTAAATTATGCTTTTGACAGTTTCTTTGTAATAGCTAAAACTATTTCTTTGCAGGTAAGAAAAGGGCTAAAGCCACCGCCCCCCTTTTGGTGCCGCCCGTGAATTTGTTGCACAGTTTCTCGCGATGGTCACAGTAGGGTCACTAAATTGCTACTATGGTTCCTAACAACAATTTTTGTAAGCCAGATAGGGATAGGGGAACGAGGTTTTGTTTGGGGGTGCGTGTCAGCTAAGTCATCACTCGCGTCCAACGAATAAGCAATTTCTACTACATTAATGGGGGAATGTAAATCTCTTGTCCTTATCGAACCATGGAAACTTTGCTTAAATTTCAGGGATCTTCAGCCATCTTCCTCATCTACAGAATTTTTGGGTCGCGACTGTACCCAGTTATCCAGTAAGGTTCCGAGAGACCAATTGCACAACCTTGTAGATGTCCCTTTTGGTAATTTTGAACACAACTACATTACAGTGCATCCTCGTTGGCAGGTTGAGCCAAAACTAGAGAAGAGCTGTGCGTTTAAACAAGGATGATATGCGGCAAAAGACCAAACAGATACTAAACTATCCAGTAACGTGCTCCAAAAGATCACATCAAACTACTGCACATGACAATGGAGCTTGTAACGTTCGTTCAGTTAAAGATACAAGAAGAAGGGACTTGCATCAGCCTCATCGTGAGCGAACTAACACGAACACGACTGAATGTGATATGATTTTTTTCAAACAAAGTGGCTTGCTAGCAATATTTTCACTCTTCCTTAACAAGTGATGGTTCTTATTTAACTGTGTTCGGTGAACGAAAACTGGTAGGATCAAAAAATGTTACCTACCTGAAATGGCGTTGGGATAAAAGAGAATTCGCTCAGCAGGGTTCGGATAAACGAGGTTACATAACATTGTATTAAAGGTTGTGCACAACATTTGCAAAACCCATTTGATCACTCATCACCATCGAAGACATGAAAATGTGTCATTCGCTTCAGGTAATTCAATAATGAGGCAAGGGATTTCTGTAAGAACAACTTGTAAAAGTGGTCCTTAACGGTGCGGTTTTACCACGTTTTTGCTCTTCGAGTGTGTAGAGTCTCAAAACAAAGTCTGGAAATATTATGATGTCAGGCTTATGATACGCTGCTGGAAGTTTCGTAAACACACACGTAAGAAAATGGTAACAGCTTTTATGGAATAATATAAATAACAATAGTCTTGCACTAAAAAATTTATTCCATACAAGTGCTCCAGGAATTATGCCGAGGTTCATCTGCTCTTTGAGCTAGAGAGTTAGAATTGAGCTCTAGAATAGCCTAGACGTATATAATATCATGTGGAAACTTTGCATAGCAATCAACAAGTTTCACAAAAGTGCACACAAGTCAAAATCAAAACGTAATTTGTCGTAAACACCCATTTCGTAGTCATGGCAATAACGTCTTATCTTCGCAGTTAGAGTACCGACAAAAGAAATAAACAAATAAACAATGCCTCACATGTCCCATTTTACATCCATGGAAAGTGATTCTTGCTGTTTTTGAAGCAATCATCATCGTCAATTATACGTAAACCTACTTGCATGGTCGCCACTTTACACTGGCTCACACTGAAGTGAAATTAGAGAGTGCAATTGTTAGCTGCGTTTCTATAACGGACTTACACTTCGTCGCCTGCAGATTAATCGCCTTCGATTCCTTGGTGTCCAAGGATCTAACGGTCTCGTAAGAAGGTGGTCAAGTGATGATAGCATGATACTCCTTTAACATAAGTATTTTCATTGTCCTGGACTTCAGCCAGGGGTTAACTAAAACGAGACTGCTTTGACATGGCCTACGACTTCCATAGTATCTCGAAGAATCGAAAGCACAATATGAAAACATTGTTGCCTAATTAAATTATGGTGTTTTAAGGGTCAGGTTCGCCTTCACGAATTCTAAAATCTTCTCTCCTTAAAACATTCGCGAAACCTATTTACAGGGAAAAAACTGCCGGCCAAATACAAGATAATACATTTACCTTACAAAAGCCAGTGTCGATTAGTATACATTATAACTGATATAACAAAGAAAAGTAAAATGTAACAGAAAAGCAACGCATAAAATGGAAAATACTCTCTTCCCCTTGGGGTTCTTCTCGGTGGACAAGTTACTAACGTAGACCTGAATAAATTAGCCTCAGACGAAAGTTAACATCAACAACACTGCTGGTTGACATTATAAAAACATTCTTTTTCTGACTTCACACATTACAGTAATAAGGAAGGCAATTACCTCAAAATATATCTTTATAAAGGATGGAGCCCTAAAATTTAGTTGTGCAATGTGTATAAGTTCCTGACCGGATTGGTAAATAAGAACTTTCATGTCAAATTATACATAAAGTTTGGAAATAGCTTTGAAATTTTCTAGCAAATTGATATAACAGTTGGATATGAAAGGATATTATATGCCTATAAAATTAAGTGACATTTTAGTGTAAATCGAATGTTTTTAAAGTCAGGCTACAAAACTGATGACTAGAATACATCAAGATTAATGCTTTTTAAGTCCACAAGTTACTAGTAGTATTACCTACCTGACGTCTTAGTTAAAAGAGGAATCAAAACATTGAAAACAAGTAAGTGATTCTAAACAGTACAAAGTATACTATTTGAGGTGTATCAAAAGTTAACATCACCTTCAAATATTTGTTCATTTACCTCAAAAGACAGAGATTGTGTTGCAGTTAGTAACAGGTATGAGCTACTGAAAGCGGGTATGCAAGTTAGACTCAGCATCTGACCGGAACAGGCTTATCTTGCAAGGGTTTACACAAGATCTTACACTGACATCAGAAAAATGTCAAGAGATCTCGAGGATCTGGATATAGATCTGTAATGACTGTAAACAAAGTCTCTTGCTAAATGTCAAAACCTTTTTTATGCCTGAAATCATTGCAATTTGAAATGTGAAAATGCAAGAGAGTACTGTTGCAGGAGGTTATTCGTTTTGTTCAAGGAAGTACATTGCGTTGCAAATGCTTTGTCGATTTTGTAATATATTCTATTTAATTGATGTACATAAGGAAATTCAGGGTATCGTCTTGTTTCTTAAAATACATCATGATGAACATCCGTTATCCTGCAGGTGCTTCATAGGCTTAAAAGGCGAGGTACATGCTAAGCATGTACAGCAAGGTAGCATTTCTTTAAATTCCAATGGAAGTCTAATAATCCAGAACTTCTGAAACTCAAATATAGCATAAGTTGTGTCAAACCGACCCAACGATTGATGAGAATCTAATTTTGAAGAACACCTCGGTTTGGTATCTTTTTACTATACCACAAAGGCCGAGCAGTTTCTTGATGATCTTTTGATACAATGTTCCATCAAAATTAGGGTAGACGTTTTGGAAAAATCAATAAAGCGAAAAAAATAGGAATGTCTGTATCAGCACCTCTTATTGTTTCTTCTGCAGTTAGTCATAAAATCTTCAGATACAATATACATGTGTGTACACCCCGTAAATTCAAACGACTTAATGACCTTGAGCGCCATAGGCATGACATAACACTTTGACGTACAGCATTTGTTTGTTTTCTAGGATAGGAAAAGCTCTTGTTTTACAGGGACTTGGAAATGATGGTCTTTCGGGTATTTGAATGAAAGAAGATGTATTAGCAGTCTGGACCTGATTCTAGTGGGGTTTTATTGATGGACCTGTACTGCGTTTATGAAAGATGATGCTTAATATGCCCTAGGTGATCATTGTGAGTGCTAGATAGTTTATAACCACCGTATATCATCTTAAAAAATACCATTATCTAAACACATTTTATGCCGGCTGCTGACGGAGATTTATGATGTATATTTAGATCGTCTTTTACTAATTCCATATTTGTCTTTAAAAGAAGACGAAAATGGAGTTTACACTTGTAGAATTAAGCATATCTTGATTTCCTTTCAGCACAATGACCATGCCCGATATAAGAGCAATAAATTAAATGTGAACAGTCAGCTCATCTACCTTTACACATTTTTTAAGTTAAAGAATTATGGAATTGTGAATTTGAATGAGCTTGTGAACTTGTGAGATCTCAAAAACCCTCATTTCATCGATTTTTTGTTTGTATAGCGTAGCCAATTTATTAATATCACCTTAAATAATTTGTTATCCATAAGACATGGTCTCATCAGATGCTACTGACAATTACACTTGTTAAGTTTGGATCAAATAGGTTATGGTAAAAGAATAAATTGATGACTTGGACTAGATCATCCCTCCTCTGCCACACACTAGCCAAGGTCTATGTATTGCTCACTGGTTTTATGTGAAATATCCGTCAGTGTGGTCATCTCGTCGGTAAGACGGCACTGTTAAATAATAACTTAGGATAATCGGAAAATTTCCAACACAGCCTCTCAGAAAGAATTTGTATCACAGCCAAATACTGGACAATTAGGTCAGAGGTTGAAAAGAGACGCAACGAGTCCTCATTTCACGTTGAGAGCAGCTTATAAAACTCATGCCACCCAAGCATTAACTTTAGCGATACTACAAGCGTTGTACAGGATGTCATATTATGAATAGTGCTTATTTTAAGACCATTACTTTAAAATATACACCCTCATTAATTTGTTTATGATACAATCCCTTTTGGACTATCTTCAAGTTAATGACATTGGTTGCTTATTCAGCTTCCGAACGGTACAAAAACTATAGAACTTCAAGTCTCTGGAAAGGCTTTGAGAATACATGAACTTTTTATTACAAAGTGCTCTCGGTGTCACAAGAAATACCCCTATTTTGCTTCCTTACAGTGGTGTGTTCTAAAATACAGAGATCGATTAGTCGCTATGAGGATTTTAAGAGGTACCTTCATAGTCAACACCAGGTCAATAAATATTTTTAATTTTAGGTCGATCAACACGTTTCAATTGTCTGTTATGAACTGAAAAGTCTCTGATATTCAACACAAAACAATATTTTGATAAATTACTGTAACAGCCATTCGCAAAACACCTGGTATTCATGTCCAAGTACAAACTTTCAACATCGCTTTTCTAACACATGTGTGACCTTTTGCATTCGTTTTAGCTTTACGTAACTCATCATGAAGACGACCATTACCTTAGCAGCCACTGTTCTCGAAACTTCTAAAGTTGGTTTTTCAAAGTATGCTATCTCTAACACATCTTGTGAAGGGAAACATGTATAAAGTTTCTTACAACCAACGTCTGAAAAAGGGAAAATAATATTTGAGAGAATGTAATGCAATGAGTTAATGCTTTTAATATTAATATAAGTTGTCATATGTTAAGGTTCTGACGTAGTAATTGAGATAAATTTGCACGACTTTAAAATCACGTAGAAATCAAAACATTGCCGCGATATATCATATCAATGACTTGCAGTTGATTAATCTAGAAAAGGAATGCATTAAACAGGAATATCGATCTCGGCAGTTTTTTGTATGCAAAACACATTCCCCTATATTGCCTTGCAGGTGAAAACAGATGAAAACAGATGCTGCATAGCTATCAAAAATATTATCTACAAATAACGCTGTAACGATGAACATATGTCAAATGAATTCTAAGATATTTTGATTTTACTAAGTAGTTAACATATTGAAAGCCTTGTAAAAATACTATTTTCAATTATCTGAACTTTGAACCAAATGCTACTAGCATCTATATGGAATTTCTAATTACTTATACTTGGATAAAATGGCAATAAAATCTTTCTTTTATTACGAGAAGTTAACACATTTCTGACAGTGTAATCTTTCACAAATGTGTACTGTATGAACAACACTTTGACGTAAATGTTGTAATCAGGCCCGTTGAGATCCATCTCGGGCCCTGCAGTTATTAACAATGGGGGTCCGTTTGAGTTCTAAAATTTAAGAGCTAGACGAAATCAACTCAGATTTTTGAGGAAATTACGATAAATACTATATGAATGAGCGTTTTACAAGCCTCCTGATAAAAATAGTTTAGCATTAGAAAAACTGTTTGCGGATCCATTCTGGGCTCATGGAACTTACCCTTGCTACCCCACCTCCCACCCTTTCAGTAGTACTGCTCGTAGCTAATAACACTAGTAACATGAATGGCCAAGGGATTCTAAACCTAGTAATCATTGCATATGTTTGATTGATTTCATGGTCTAAAGCGATGACTCAATGAAGTAGACAAATGACATAGTTCGCAACAAAACCCCGGATATCGGTCTCGCTAGAGACTGTGATTAAAGGGTTGTTATCCTCATAGTGGGTAATTAATTGTCCCTCTTACTAATAAAACGCCAAACTAGCATGATTGCGATTTCCTTGAATGGCCATGTTGTATAATAACAACAATTATTCGGCAAATCAATCTGGTAAATAAGTACTACTTACTCACTGCATAATACTGCACATGTTTATGACAACATCATGGGCTATCAGAGTATACAATATTACTGTGCGTGCATGGACATTTTATAATTATAGAAGTAATGACATTCTCTCCTCCTACGTAGTGGTCCAATGCAGCAGAGTCAGATGAACATTTCCCTGTTTAACTCAACAGGCACAGATTTTAGTAAAACGTAAAAAATAGTCAAATTTCAGGTGGTAAATTTTGCGTACAATCCAAGTAATGAATTTTAGAGTTTCAAATCATAATTTAGTTTTAAGTACCAAACTTTCTCGCAGCGGATTAAGTTATCATACAAATACCAGGATGGGACAATTCAACTCCCAAAGTTAGTAAAAAATCTAGTTATACTGTTAAAGTTTCACTGTAAAATGCATAATGGTTTACACTTTATATTCACTGTTCGAATTAAATCAAGATCCAAACTAAACTGCATCTACTGAATTTGGTATTGAAGATTGCCTGCACAGGAGCCAGTAATTTGCGTCTTGAAGTTCTTATTGCCTTTGTCCAGGAAGCTTATCTTTCGTTTTTCTTTCTGTCAGTTCATTAGTTCTTTCATACATTTGCTTAATCTTTCGTTCGTTTGTCAACAGCATAACTGGAAATGGAATTTTCTGTAAAAGGTGCAAGTGGTCTTAGGGCAAACTACCCACATTATGGTAGTGATACGGATACTACAGGGTCTTTTAGCTGCCTTGGTGAGCGTGTTTGCTGTGTCATTCCTTTCTAATTCGTCACAGTTGCAGACTGGGAATGATCTTCACTTGGTATGATAATTTGACAGTGATCACATCATGAATCCATTTACAAATTTGCGACTCAATTTCATACGTGGTTCTCCCAAGCCTTCAGCGGCAGGCGCCACCCCTGTCTATTAGAAAACAGAGATTTTGTTAATGATATTTAAATAAGAATAGGTCTAGCATGGAGTTTCCACTCGCTGCAGACGGTTTAGAAAGCATCCTTTAAGACGACAACAAATGCAAAGTTGTTTTAAGCATACCTGAAAACTATACTATTTTACGATTTAGAGCTTTGAATGCAAGTCGTCTAAAAAATAAAAAGACAAGGCGACATGTACACAAATATGTTATTCGTTACATACAAGTCAGTGTATTGTGGGCTACCCAACCTCGCATATCTACTACAGTAAGAAAGCACCGCATTACTCTTGCAGGTCGTGTAACTAGGATTGACGAACCTGCTGAAAGAGCACTCTTACCTTAAAGCAAAGAGAGTCCTAGACAGTCCTTGTGTTACTTTAAAGTCTGTCATTGAACGAACCACAAATCTTGCAGTTCGTCTTAAAATATTTTGTCGTAATCCATGGAACACGAGCGTTGTTCATGCTCCACCTACTTTGTAGAATGACTCAAGAAAGGAAGGAAGGAAGGCAATTGCTGAAGAGGGACCTTAGAATCCTTTCTCTTTTCTTTTGAGTCAGGAAGCTCTTTAAATGTAACAATAACAAGGAAAGACAAAAATGAAAATTTTTTATCAACAAGACGTCAATCTTTTTAAGATTACACAATCGTTAATGAACTGAAATCTTGCCAATAACAAAATGTCTTTGAGGAACACTGTTGTCGGCGCATCATTGTAGTTACCTTTTTAAAACCAAAGTTTTTATTTCTAGGCAGATTTCAGTCGCAATTCTTATATCAGATTTTTGTTATTGTAATTGGGTCTTTTTTATGCCTTGTTCTCGTTTATTGTTTATTGTCGCACAAATGTTAAAAACTTCACATGAAAGATTTCAGACCCAGTTCATCTCTCTTTAAATGCTGAATATCGGTTTGCCAGCTGTTAGCCTTATCGTTGAACTATCGTTTTCCTTCCAAGGAGTAAAAAGGCACTTTCCCTTGGAAATGGGGTCTTTCAATTCCGGTCTTGGGTTCAGAAAATACCACAGTGCAAGGAAAGTCACGATGTACGTAAATTTTTCTTTTTTATACCATTCCCCCCTAAAGCCATCAGAGCGAAAGCAGTGTTAATATACCATGGTATGCCTGCAACACAAGGAATCCCCAGTCGTCTGCATCAAAAGAATTCTTTGGAGGCATAATTCAATTACATGACACTTCCACTAGCCTTTACCAAGTGGGAGGCAGTGTTGTACGCGTCCCCGACAACGCCTTCGCTCTTCTCAGTTTTCTGTGTTTCAGTTTGCCAATTTGAAATGAAAACAATACCCTCCCGCTTTGGTATTTATCGGTTGAGGTCCAGGTTCAGCTTTAAACTTTGGAGATAAAAACATCAAAGCCGGGGAGCGTTTGAACTTCTTCGGAGGGAGTTAACTCATGAATAGCACTTTGCAAAAGCGGAAGACTGCTTAATAATTTATACCACTCATATTTCAACATATCATTTTAAACAAAGTACCACCGATTAAAGCAGATTTTTCTATATTTGGACTTTATGTGGATGACTCTATAGTCTAATAGTAGCACAGCCGAAAAATAGCACGCTGAGTAAAAATGCTATGTTTACCCTCAACCCAATATTATTGACTCGCCTGCGGTAGCCAAAGCTAACGAGTAGCCTACGTCTCTTTGTAATGTGTGCTGTTATTGAGTGACACGATTATTTGTACATACCAAAAATGACTAAATGCTGCAGAACAAAAGACGTGTAGAAATACTTCACGTACCATTGAGCCAGCTTCATCGTCGATTACCAGCGTCCTGTTTTCAAGCGGACAATAAAAGGTTTATATAAAATTGTATGGAATTTCGAGTCCTCCTATAAGTGTTCTTGGGACAGAAATTATTTCTTATACCAAACACTGAAATTTTGCTAAGTTATGGGAAGCAAGGTCAACAAATGTTTTAAGGTGACGTAGTCGTTGTTTCTATGGTTACAGAACTCGAAATTCGAAGAAAGAAGCTAGAATGAGTGTGCACAAATCTGAATCCTGAGTAGACAATACCTGCTTTAATCTTCAGTCTGCCTGTTGGTGAATGTAATTTCCTACTACGTCATAAGCAATAAAGTCAAAACATTAATTTTACAGCTTCTTAATGCGTATTGTGTGTACTTGAATGTAGATTTTCCAGCCATATTTTGATGAACCCCTTACAACCAGGTCGAAAGACCTATTTCATTGTCGTCTTGTATTCGCGGTTTACTTTCGAGAGGAAATGCAGCCACGTACTCAAAGTTTGTTTACTACTATGATATTAATGGTGATGACGTTGTTAGTTTACAAGTAGCATATTGTTTGCCTTAACATATCAAGATATTGTTTAAGGCTTTCGACAAGCATGGGCGACCTCTTCCTGTTAATTAAAAACTGACCAAATATGTTCATGAGCAGGATGAAAAAACATTTTACTGTGTGTTAGACACCACACTCTTACTCACCCCAGGTAACAGGATATTTGTGATTCACTTCCTACGAACCCTTTATTTGTCTGTCCTTTGACGATTAGAATGACATTGACAGCATCAATAAGTTAAATCATACATGGATCTGGTCTGCATTTGTTCTATCTATCTATCTATCTATCTATCTATCTATCTATCTATCTATCTATCTATCTATCTATCTATCTATCTATCGCTATTATATCTATGAGAGCATTCCGATGACTAACCTAAAACGGATCAGGTTGTCTCTTTTTCTCTAATCCAAAGCTACGTTATCGGCGTTCTTAATTTGCCTTATATATCTCAGAGACCTCAACAACGTTTTTAATTGAAAAAAAATCAGTACTCGACTGTGCTGTTGCTTACTTAATATATACAGAATTGCTACAATTGCTAATTTTTTTACTCCTCGTCATCTTGTAATTCCTGGTGCACGTGCTTGTTCTTCTACCACTGCTACTGCATATTCTTTAGGACTGGCGAGTGAAAGTGCTACATCTGTTAGGGAAGAGGTTGCAAAGTTGGCCAATGGATAGATGTGTCACCCATCAATATCTGTAAATATTGTAACAGATACCTAAAGAGAAGAAGCAATCTTGTAGCCTTCAGCTTCCATCGACCATTCAACTTCCTAAAATCGTGGGTTTATATCGTGTAGAGTTGCCAGTTTAATTTGCAATTTAAAGGCAAAACACTCGTATGTGTTGCGCAGAAGCAGACATTTTTAGAATGAGACTACTTAAAACGGTAACTTTTGTGAAGAAAGACATAATGGCTTGTGTTATGTTGAAGTTAAACAGTAATGACTATAATGCGGAAGCAAGTAACTTATTGATTTAACACCCTATAACACCCTTAGAGACATTCTAGTACACCCCAAGGAAACCACTCCGTTAGTCAAGAAATGTGGGGTTGTATATCGCATTGACTGTGAGGACTGTGACCAGTTCTACATTGGTGATACGGCACGTGGCCTAGAGACACGGTTAAAAGACCATCTGGAAACCACAGGGGCCACCTCCGCTGTCGGCGACCATCTCAAAGCCACGGATCACCATGTATGCCCTGAAAACACTACATCATTAGCCAGGGAACAACAATACTGGAGAACGAAGATACGTGAGGCAGTTGAGATCCAACAACACCACCCACCCCTCAACCGTGATAGCTGCTACAACCTCCCAGTCATCTACCGACAGCTGCTGTCTTCGGGTCCCACGATGAATTAAGGCCTTGAAAGAAGGCCGAAACCGTTCGACCAGTAAGTCAATTGCTTCTCAACTATAGCCATTTTTATTTAACTAAAACATTAACTGGTCGTTCTTTGCTCATTCCACAATATTATTAATGTTGTATCAAGACAGTAAATCACAGATTGGCTGCTTATGTGGCCAGACCACTCGACAAAAATTTGAGTCGCTCATCACGAGGTCCAATGTCTGCTACTTAATAAGCGGCTATGAGAAGAAACTGAGTAAAGCATGAATTGTAATTTTGAAGAGAAGCAACTGTTCCTGTTGGACATGAAAGTATAGCGGACATGGCAGTATTGTGTTAGGGATTCTCTGTTTAATGTCATTGCCAAATTGATTTATCCTCACATCTAATTCACCAGCAGAACAACCTGTAATTTGAACAATTTTCTATAGTAAAGCAAGCGAATAAGCAACATGATCAGTTCTTTCTGTTATTCAGGAAAAGGACAAGTTCAAAAACGTCTGAAAATCTCGTCAAATGTGTCTGTGTTTTTAACAATTTATGTCTGTATTTTTAACAATTTATGTTTATTTTGTTGGTTCAGATACACATGCTAGTTCGTGTTATGTAAAATGTTAAATTATTCCTTGAAAGGTTTCTTTGTAACAATTCAAGGTAATAGAATTCTAAAGCCCACAAATCTAAGCATTTCAAGAACATAAAAAAGAAATATTTATGAAGTCCTGGTGATGCTTATGATGGGAAGAAAAAGTATAAGTTAAATACCATCGACATCTTAAAACGATCTTTAAATGGTCAAGTCAAGACATGCATTTCTTCTTCAGACTCACGCACTTCGATAGTTTGCAAAAAATTGATGCCTTTTCTCACTTGCTTGAGCAACTTGCACTATATAGACGTTATCCATCTCTTTTTTCAAGAATATTGGCAAGCACAGTATTGTTAAGGTGACTTGCTTCTGGTTTTTCGCAAATCCAGGACTTCAACCTTTGCATGGCATTAAATGTTCCTTCTGCTGATGCTGTTAGGTAATGGCTAAGCAATGCATCAACTTCCTGCATGCATCCTTTGCTAACTGGTTGATCTTTGCTTATGTCAATAACCGAACTGATCTTTGTCACTTCTGTTATCTTTGAAGAATATCACGTTTGCTATTAACCATCCTGTTACGGTTGCACTTAGCCAGATTGCGGGAGATGAATAAAACCGATCTCCTACTGACCAAACACAAGTTGTAG
>JANTCA010078714.1:0-14776 GCA_024741275.1 Chironex yamaguchii
AAGTATGATTTTAGCGCAATGTCGCAAATTTTCAAGGCGATTTTCAAGTTTTGTACCACAAAAAGATTGTTAAAATAAAGATCCATCCACAAATGTTCAACCTAGAAGGCATTAGTGATGTGACAGATTGAGGAATACATATGGCATAGGTGATACGTATATATAGAGAAGGACATGGACCAAGGGAGCACAGGAGAAAACAATATGAATAGAGACAAAGGACAACAACAAAAGTAACAATAGATCTATGGAGAGACATAGAAAGAAGGGAGAGTAGGATAAAGAAAATTTTCTTTTGGATAAGAAAAGTTAGAAACCATTGAGAAAGGAGAGTTGGAAATCATAGAAGGGAACGGAAGTTTATATGGCAGCTGACAGAACTCAAACTTCTTTCAGTTGAATTTGACCTGACTTCCAACCAGCAATGACTGGACAAAAGTAAGATTTAATCTTGGCAATTGGAGAATTTCAATTGATCATCAATATGTTCACTAGCTGAGAATGCTTGTTGTTCATTTCTGGTTCTTCAAAGAAAGCATGACGAGACAAGAGATCAGCATTGGGAATCAATGATCTAGACTTGTATATGATTTCATAGTTATATGTTGCTTTTGATTTCGTCAGGAAAGCATCAGTATTTGAAGTAATGCTTGATGATCAAGCACTGCAAAATCTGGAACAAAATTTGTGAAGTTGTCAGCCTGCCCAGTGAATTCCTAGAACCTCTTTCAAAGTTTGAGAATAGTTGTGTTCTGATGTAGATAATTGCCTGGATATGCATGTTATAAGATGACCATTCTGTCCAAGGACTGCTCCTATACTATACTCAGATGCATCGACAATCCACGAAGAACAGTATCAGTTATGTTGATGTATGCCTGACTGACCTCTGCAGACCAATCAATGGTTTTGGAAATAAGGAGATCAAAGAGAGGCCCTGCAATTTTTGCAGACTCAAGAACAAACTTGGCAGAGTCCTGAACAAATCCCAAGGATGTTTTCAGTTGTTTGATGAAGGCTTAGGTGCCTGCTGAAAAGCTGAAATTCGATCAAATGTCTGGTCAATTTCCACTTCCATTGATTACATATTCAAGATACTACATTTCAGACACTCCTATTAAAAATTTCGTAGATTTATTCTTCGATTTGAATTGTTGCAAAACTTGAAGAAGTTGGAGGAAGGCAGTATTTTGTTCCATAGCATCTTTTTCCACAGATAATAAGATCATCCCAATAGGCACGAACATTAGCTAGACCTTTAATCATGTCATTAATTATTTTTTGGAAAATTCTTCGAGATACACTAAGCTCAAATGGGAAAAAGTTATATTGGAAGTGTCCTTAGATTTTATGAATAGTCATGCTATCATGCTTCATCCAAAGGAATTTGAAAAAAATTACTTTCATTAGCTCCCTTAAGACCAAGAGACATTTTATCCACGTCTGGGCTTGTAGTTGCTGTCTGCTTAAGATACAGATTTATAGTAAACTCTAAAATCTCTGCAAACTCAAGGCTGACTATTAAGAGTTGAGGGTCATAACAATCACAGTAGCCCAAACACTTGAGTTGCAGCAATGTAATAAATCAGTCCTTCACATGGATTGAGTGTTTTAGACTGTTCTTCCTCCTCCTTTGATGCTGGTGCAGTATTGACTCATAAGTTTAGTATTTCATTGAGAACAAGAATATATGGACCGTTGGTCGTAGTGATGATCTTCAGTTTTCATTTTTGGTTTCCTGGAGCAACATACCTACTTGTTGAACTGCATATTATTATCTCCTACTTGAACATCAATTTATCACACCTTGTAAGTTATGTCCAGAGATACCTTTAATAACTTTATTCGTCTTCTGAAGTTGTTTAGGGTTAACGCCCATCAGAGAAAGATGCTTTTGGAAGAAACTTAACAAGGCTACCAGTGTTATGAATGCATGCTTGCAACCATTGGCAAACTGAACTGAATGTAGCAATTGAGACTGATGCAGTATTGTTGTAAAAACTCTGATCTCCTCATTTGAAGACTCATGTGGCATGGCACAAACATTTGCTTTCATTTTTTGGAGTTTTTCTTTGATATACCATTGCAATATGTCTTTTCTTGTGGCAAGCATGGCATTCTTCTTCTTGGAATCTGCAGTTTTGGCATCTGTGTTTTCCATTACATGAATCACACAGAGACCCTTAAAATGTAGGAGTAAAAGTCTTGCAATGTTTGAGTCATGAAAGTTGCAATTTTTTGTTTTCTTGGAGCAACATACCTACTTGAAGAATTGTGCACTTTCAACAAACATTTTGTTTTGCCCCGGAGCATTATTAACATCACCCCACATCTCTAACAAAAGTTTTGGCATATGAAATGTAAGTTCTCATTGATGTTGAACTTTCCTCCGAAGTTCTTTGTCATTGACCCCTGCAATAATTTGATCTTGCATCTGACTATCAAGCTGATGACCAAAATCACACTTTGCAGATGACTGTTGTAGCCAAAGAAGAAATACTTGTGGGATTTTATCTACTCATAGAATCAAAGTACGAAACTTGAAAAATTGACTGGCTGTAAATGACCAACAAGAAACTCATGAAGTTGGGCAACAGTCTTTTAACTTGGCTTGTCAGGACGTGTTAGATCCTTCAAAAGCTTATGACCATCTTTTCCCACAAAGGTTCAATAATAAGCTGTATTGT
Organism: Chironex yamaguchii; assembly: GCA_024741275.1. Classification (NCBI taxonomy): domain Eukaryota; kingdom Metazoa; phylum Cnidaria; class Cubozoa; order Chirodropida; family Chirodropidae; genus Chironex; species Chironex yamaguchii. The sequence goes on from JANTCA010078714.1 coordinate 2,688, forward strand.
TTCCTTTGTGAATTTTAAATTGGTCTTACAGTAAAGGTTAAACCTCTCATGCTAATTCTTTATACCATTTGTGTTATAAGAATCACAGCTTTCAAACAAATTTCCATAATTTGAATCCTATTCAGTGCAGCTGTTGATGCTGTAGAAAAAGAAAAGTAATTCCAAAAACAGCAACTTCATGGATGCCCGATAACTCCTGCAGCAGCCGATGCTCCCTCTGCAATCATAAAGAATATCCTTCTGTTATAGTAATCCAAATAGTTTGGTTTTAAGAGTTGAATTTACAAAGAGAACGGTTTTTACAAAATGGTTAACCCAACCGTACCAAATTCCCTAAATAGTAATTCTCCAAACTAAGACTAACAGATCTATACAAAGCTACATACTAACAGTTCAATAGTTCAATAATTTAGTAGCTGTTTATTATCACATTATTTAATCTAATTTTTAACTCTTACTACTTTTGATTTATTGATCTCTTCCAAGATTTTAAGTTTTCTCCAGTCAACCATTAGCAAGGGCTGTATCATCGGCATAAAAAATTCCCACCAGATATTTTGATGCAATATCAATTGCCAATGCTAGAGGCAACAGGCATGCAGAAAGTGGATGCCTTTGATTGCAAGTGGGTGAGAAAAAGTTAGCAAGGACCATTTTATTTTGACGAATTTCTGAATGAAATTGTGAAGTTAAAGTACAGATTAGATGGGATAATTGTGTTGCTGTTCAAGGAAAGAAGTAGGAACCGCATCATAATGTTGCATTTACATACACTGGTAGCTACTTTGAAGTCTGTGTTTCTTTAAAGCTGCTCCATTACTTAATTCAAGCAGCTCTAATACTTAATTCAAGCAGCTCTAATACTTAATTCAAGATAAATGTTCTAAACGGTGCAGACTTTTTATAGATTTGTCTGTTTGACCAAGATTGAAGTAGCATAAATAACAAAGGGAATACAAGTGACATATTTTTTGAACAGTTTAACAAAGGGTAAAAACTGCAGTTTCAAACTTTTTCTGTTCTTTCTACACTGGGTTAATAACTATCTTCTTAATCCCTCCAAAAATGTGTTTTTTGAAAGAATCTGTGCTTTATATGCCATGAAATATAGAACTGGCTACATCCTTTTGGTGTAGTCATTGACATAAATGCTATTTTAAATCTATGATAATTAGTTTTAGTTGCTTATGGTATTTTTCCTGTTTGTGTTAAAACAGAAACCATACTGTTATGTGCAACAAGTTCATTTTAAGATTGAAGTATCTGCTGATATGAAGTTGGATAATACAAACACATGGACCCTACTACAGCAGTATACACCAATACAAAATTTAACAAAGTTACTTCAGTCAGTCCAAGGCGAAAAGTAAGATTGCAAGCACATATTCTGTTACAGTTTCCCTGTTTCTAATATTGTTATTAACAGAGTTTGTTTGCAGGTGTTAATGAGAATTTCCTTTGCATTACCAACTTTGTATTACATATTCATCTGCTGTATCTTAGTGATTATTTTTATTTGGTTGATAAAACATTAAAGGTTATGACATCAACGTCTCCTACAAGTTACAGTTAGGACTTGTAGAGCTTGAATTGATCAGATGTAAAAGAATGTCAAAGGATTGATTAACATTGATTTAAACCTGTTTATATGATTAAGAAAAGGAACATGTTTTTGATTGTGAGAAGCAAATTAAACCCAATTTTATTGATCAGTCAAACATTAACAAGTACACTTCCTTGCCTCTTTAGCACATCACTTAGCAACAAGTGGATTGTAAAGGAGACCAAAATCATATTGTTTGTGCGTGTGTATAATGCCACATCTTTTCTAGAACTACTGGACTGATTTTAGCATTCTATGGACGTTCAATAGCGAAGTGCTGCCGTTCAGCTCATGTAATGTATTTTCCTTTTCCGAAAATTGGACAATGGTCAATTTTGGGCTTAAAGTCTTCATCGGCAATTTGTTTTTCCTACAACTACTCATTTGACAAAAACTTTTTGCATATTACCACTGTCTGCAGTACACATAAAGGTTATTATTCAGCATTGTTTGTTTATTCTGTACATGTGCTCTATGCAATAGAAAATGTGGCAAAATTGCAGAGATGGTTGCTTGCCAAAGAATCAATTGTGAGCTTCGTCAGATTTGCAGACCTGCTACGGGTACTAGTATGGCTGTAGTGAACAACTAGTTCGGCGGTATGATTGTTTCCAAAGCTACACCTTTGGTATAAAGTGCAAGAGGTGCAACATTTGAGATTGTCGTTTTGATTTGTTAGCATTTATAAAGTTTCATTCATACAACAAATTTGTCTCTTGAAAATGGAAGAAATAATGTGAAAAAAATATTGTTATAAGCAAGGTGCATCTGGTATTTAACTACATATTAATTGCTGATAGAAAACAAAATAGGAAAATAATGACACAAATTTCAGAATGAAGGTATATAATGTGATACTGGAATGTCATGATAACAGATTGCGAGTGCAACAGAACTTCTCCAGGTATTTTTTAGACAGAGTTACTGCAAGCGTTGAGCACATTAATCTTAAATGCAACATCAGTGCAATCTTAAATGATGGTATTAGTATGAAATTAAACACCAGAAACGTATGACTCTTCATAAACATATAAAAAGACTCCAAAGTTGTGATCCTTTGGACAGTGGAAGCTTAGGTGACTCACTTGTGGCTAATATATCATTGAACGCTGGGAATTAAAACGTAAGAGTTCCCCCGTCAGCATTTACTTTGCTTTGTTACTGTTTTGTCATATTAGAATGAAGTTTGTTTTAATCAGAATACGATTCCCTTATGTGAGTTATAATGTTTGCTGCAGTTTGAAATAGATGCGTTAGCAAGTCATTCAGTTGCAATAAATTATATTTCTTTGACAATTTGTTTGACATCCGAATGTAAATACTTCAGTTATACAGTACCAACTAAATTTGTAATATGATATGGCTTCTTTTTATTTAGTAAAAATTTGCTGAGTGAAATCTGCGTCGAGACATCAAGAGCACCATTTTTTAAGTCTCCCCAAACACGTTTAATTTTCCCGAAAGGGAGGTGCTACAGAGAACTGAAAAGATGGTTCCCTAAAAGAGGTTGTTTCATCATAGGCCCATCGGCAATATCGGGAATGAGTGAAAGGTAGTGAAGACCAACATATTTTTTTAAACTATAACTTTGTTGTTGTTCTGTTTTGCTATTTTGGTGTTTTAGACAAAAGACAACATTGCTGTGCTCATGGAATTCGCCAATTGTCAGTCCAAGCTAGCTTAAGCTGTTGACCATTTTATTATTGTGAAAACATGGTTGTTTTATAGCCTTGTATACTATTTTCGTAGAGTGAAGCGTTGCTCTTTGAAGTTTATTACGTATAGTATTGATGATAATGATATTGACGTTTTTCGTTAAATTATTCTTTCAAATGCCGAAGTACTAACCATACTGACACTTGACAGACATGACTCCAAAATAAAATAGGTGAACAACTTAAACTTGCAAGATTGTTTTATGTTTAGCAAGATAAGCAAATTGTCAACATTTGTTTAGGAAACTTGAAGAACTTCAAGACTCTTTCAAAGGTATGAATTTTCGGTTCACAGCATATTATTTTGCATTTGTTACACATATAATGCATAGTCATTATTTTAACTAAGGATAGAATTGGTTATGGTAGTTTTATTACCCGGTTATCATTGTTGTCATATTTTGCATCAGCATTTTAAATTGCACTAGCATTTTAAATTGCATCAGCATTTTAAGTTGCATCAGCATACTGTTCTATCAGTGTTAGCATTCCAAAAGATAAATCACTTTCTCTATCTTTGTTAGCAGTACTAAATAAATAAAAGCTACGATTGAGAGCCATGTCATTGTTGTTGTCATACACATTTAATGTGAAGTTAGAGTGTTATGAGTTGAGAAAACAAAAGGCAAATAGGGATAAGGGTAGCAACACTGTCGAAATAACTGCAGCAATTGTTGGATTTGTAAGTGACAGAATCCCTTTTAGAACATTTTTCATTGATATTTTAGGCCAATGATCTGCAATTATTGGTGCATCCCTTGTTGTTTCGGACTAAGCTCTGTACTTTAAGTTAACAACGTTTTTACTTACTTACTGTAATATTTAATTATTGCAGCTCCTTAAATTAAAGACTGGAACCATTTGGAACAAGTTCTAAGTTATGTGATACAATAAACCTTTGGCATTTTCTGAATGGCGTAATCATAACACAAGATTCGCACCCGCACTCTTTTACTTGCTTGCTGTCTGGTTCTCTTTGTGCGTTTATGTGATTACAGTGTACATGTAAAGAATTCCTTTCTACCATTAGAACTTGTTTTCGGCATTCCGTTCAACACAACGGGAATAGGGGAAGGGATGGATGGTGACAGCCACAATTTCTTTTTTACATATACATTTTTCCTGACGACCGATGATAATCGGTGAGTTATTTTTAACCGTATGGATTAGATTCTGTCGTTGACCTTGTGAATTGATTGTAACTGCAATTCTTTTATTATAAACTGTTACTGTGTATATGGATTAAAATACAAATTCACAACCTAACGAAGCTCAAGAGAACCTCTAAAGCACGAGTTACGTACCTCTTGCTCTATGATGTCGTTAGCCCACTACTTGACCTATTTTGCCGTAAGACATGATCGGTGCAACTTCTACAAGGGAACCACGGACAACAGTACTTTCAAAACTGTCATGAGAAAATTCTATGCGGACGTAGTCTCAAACTAGGTATATGTACTACCTGTGCCACTAGAATCTAATGTTTATATGATGGAAAATTGTGATTTAAGGTCTTTTGGCTCATTCAACCGTCATATGACTGTAACAAGCTGCCTGGGTTCAGTATATACGATAACAATCGAGCAGATGGCAGACCTAAAGTGGTTTGCTATAGTATGGCTGACCAGAATCCACAGACCTTTAGAAGCATTGATGATAAAGCCTTATCGTAACATCTTGTACACAGTAAGCATGTTAGTTCAAGAATGTTCATCGCTATCCATAGCAAGAGTTTCTTTACATACTTTCGCCAGAGTAATTAGTCATGTTTACACATGTTTGGTAAGTGCGAAACATTCAATTGCGAAACAGTCTTAAGCAAAAGTCCTTCAGATTGTCTCATTTTAATGTGTTGTGATTAGCATTCATAAATTTGATGAACGTTAGCCAGTCAGACGGTAAAATGTAGAACCCAACCTCGCAGCTCCGACAAGTTAATCCACTTATGTGTCTGCCTCTGATCGTGTTATCTAAAAGTTCGTCATTGAAGGTCATTGTGCTTGATTGATATATACTTTCAGCAGTCTTCTTGTCTCTCTGTGCCAAGTAGATCTAGCCAGTAAATGCAGTGGTTAATTGACAGTGCTGTTATTCCCTTTCGTCCCCGAAGGTTCTATTCACTATTAAAAGATAAGTTGGTTGGTAGCAAGGTGCAGATTAGCAGACAGGAGAGCAACAAAGCATTTCATATCACGTATTATGTAAGTAATCAGAAGATTGCACTAGTTTTCATATAAACGTGTACAGAGTGGTTTTGAGTAAAGAATTATTACTACTAGAGCGTAAAACACGGGTCTCACAACTGTACCTCTGACGCCCTTCTTACTGAGCTAAACAGCTCAACAGGAAAGTGAGAAATACTCATTCCACCTGGATCGTCCACTATTGTTATTGGGTGTCTGTCTATTGTAGCATACGCTTGCAAGCGTATGCATTTGTTTTGTGCCTACAAGGCATCTATCGATCACTGTCTCTACTAGTTAGAAATAGAAAGGATGGTCTTGTGTAAAGAACAAAAGTTAAGCTGTAGTTGTGACAAAAGATTGAACTAAACTGAAGTTGTACTTATCTCAGAAGCATTTTGAAACTCACGCTGGTTAAAGATGGTCACACTGGAGAGATAGAAAGAGTATTTGCTTTGAGAATAATCTTCAACCTGTTATCATACATCTGACAGAACTTTTAGTATAAAAAGAAGCAAAAAAGTTTATAACTCGTATTTTCTCGATGCAGCGCACGCTTCTGAATTAGTGCTTACCTCTAATTCAGTACGACGTGCACCTATTTAAAAAATGACACAAGCAAGGTAATTAAATTTATGACGTTTTCCTTGATATATCTTAATCAAATTTTGTTATTTTGATATGTTTGCATATTGTAACAGATTTTGAACAATCATTTTGCGGAATTTCGCTAAAAACATACTTGAAAGCTTTTTTGTCTGACACTCTACAGAGTATGAATCGTCAGAAAGGAAAGTATAGGAATATGGCAACTTTATTATAACGAACATGAATCGAAACGAGCCAATCATAATCAAGAGAGGGGAAAAACAAAGATAAAATGGAGAAACAAAACATTATTGGAAGATTCGAAGTGAAAAAACGATCTCTTTCTGCCTACCGAGACCTTGTTTTCTTGTTTTAATGTAGACAGACTCCAACGCACTTAGATGAAAGGACGATCTAGCTGTGCCAATTGTCCGAAAATTCTCGTCCTTATTTTGGCGCATTGTGAATTTTCAAGTAAATATTAGCCTATGGCAGAATCGCATGTTTTAGCGATCATTTTCGCTTTGCAAGCGCCAGAAATGGCTGTTCTATAGGAGAAATTGATGCTGGCAGGAAAATTGAAGTGCGATTTACATAGCTTGACATCGGCACAGAAATCCATATACTCTTAAACTTTGCGATTGACAGCAGAGAATCATTTCACTACACCTTTTTGATCTGTGTTCCTATAAGGATAGGGTTATTACCTAGCCAAGAAAGCGTACAGAACAGTTTTGAGGCCCTTAAGTTATATAGGCTGAAAAGTTAGTCATCGTTTCTTTAAAAATTCTTAAAACAACATCCTCTTGATCCCCGTTTTTGAGAAGAATATATTTTATTTTCCCCGGTTCCGAATTTATGTTTTGAACAAGTACAAAGTGTTCTATGGACAAGTGTTTTGATAGGATTGACTTTCCTCTTTTTTGTGCAAAAAGTATCCAGCAAACGTGCGGGCCAGTAAAAATGGCTTTTCTCTAATCTGTTGTTATTTAATTAGTCTCAAGTCTTGTCTTTTTTCTTTCTTGTTTCGAATTGGCTAGCTTCAATTCGTGTTTCTTATAAAAAGGTTGTCATGTATGTTTGCTTTCCTGTCTGACTATTCATACTCTGAAGAGCGTCAGACGAAAAAGCTTTTATGTATGTTTTTGGCGCAATGTCGCAAATTTGCAAGGCGTAACAGTTTTCTAAGTTCCGCAGGGAAATCGGAAAACGCTGTTCTTCTATAGAGCGTTGTAGAAATGGTAAATCAATTGCGACAGTCCTGTGGGTACCTGTTGACGCCGATGGTTGCTAGACCAACACGTTTTAACTTGCTATGTTCGTTGACTTCAAACCGAACATCTGCTGTGTATTCACCCTTCTCTATGTGCAACGACCATCTCTCTTTGTAAACACGGAACACTGTTGTCATCAAAGTAAACTTAAGTGACAGCAGTTTTTCCAGCAAAGACCGACGAGTCATTTCAAGACAAACGTTCTAAAAGATCTGACTTTTGAAGTTGGTTTTACTAATCATCAAACATCACGCTTAATCGAGAAAATACGTTACTATGGTTTGTCACCGAGGTAGGAACTGAATGTTTTACTGGGCGAAAAAATAAAATGCCCTATTTTTCAATTTTTTAATTGTCCTGTTCCGTTGAAAGTGTTCGCTTGACCTATTAATACTGGCGTTTTTGCGGCAAATATTTAAAAACTTATAAAGCTTTCAGAGGTTGTATAGTCCTCAGAGTAATTAATGTTTGTATCTTAACGTTTTTAAATGTCTTCATAAAATTTAGAAATTTTGTCAAAATGGAAAGAATTGTAGCCCTCGTGCTATTGCCATTGTCTTGTTTTTCAGCGCTTTTTTGATTGGATTATTTCAAACCCCAGACCTGATTTTCGATCATCATTCTGATGTCTAATTTTCTGGCAATTGCCAATCAAACAAGCTTTTCAATATTTGTAACGTATTTTCATTGTTGCAGCCAACTTAATTTCTTAAAATATTCTTGCATGATTTTTTCTAGCCCGTGGAAAATTCGGGACCTGTGGAGTTGATACCATTAACGGTTACTTATTTGTTGGTGTTTGTATACCTCCTCTTCTCTGTAGGTAAGGGCATTAGTATTCCTTATTTATTTATTGTGATATTGCAAGATTTAATCCGTCATTTGTTCAGTGTTAATTTTGATTGCATGAAATAATTATAAGTCATTGTTTCTCTTCTTTACAGCTGACTATGGACATTTTGATACGGTTATTATGTAAGGAAAAATAAGAACGCTCTTGTAGAGAAGTAAAAGTTAGTCGGCGCTCAGCACGGCCATAAGTCTGCATGTTTTATGTCTGCTACTAACGGACGAATCCTGTTGTTATGAGTTATGTGGCACAAGTAGGGATAGTGCTGTGGGGTGTTATGGTGGGGGCAGCTGCCCCCCGAAACACCTAATGATACCCCGCACGGCACGTCCACATGCTGAAGATAAAAAATTGTTGTTTGAACTGTTAGATACCGTAGCCCAATAGTATTATTACCTTCGCCAAGGAGTGTATGGTTATGGTGGCGTTCGTTCGCGTGTTTGTTTGTCTATTAGCAAAAAAACTCAAAAACGTTATGGACCGATTTTGACGAAATTTTCAGGATAGGTCACAAATGGGCGAACTGAAAGCTGGTATATTTTCGGTGGTGATCCGGATCACTGTCTGGTTCCAGTAATGAAATCTTCATAGTGCTAGTGAATGGTAATCCAACAATAGACAAGAAGACAAAGAGATCGTCTAACACTCTTATCACGTAGGGAATAACAAGCAAAATACCATCCAAAATAGCATTTCGCACCTTCAAAGGCGAGAAGTTGTGAAATTAAATCAATGCATTACATAAGCAAACTCAAAGCCCCCCTGAGCAACAGACTAGGAAATCGTCGCGGGGAAAACTCCAGTTAGTGGAATAATAATGCTGGGTTGGTAGTGCTTCTAGTATTAGAATGTAAAGGACACGTTACCAACTAAGGATTAAATAAGTAGACACTAATATTTCCATAGGATTCCATGGATCTTTTGTTTACTACAATAGGCCGTTGTAATAGTTGATGGTTTGCTAACTGTACCAACACGTTATTTTCGAATTACATATAATCGACTTGATTTATGCTAAAGCATATACATTGTTCAAGTATTTTATCAGCGCGACGAGTTTAGACATGAAGACTCCAGTTCTCAGTATCTGTTATTTAATAAAGTAAATATGTAACATTAAAAGAGATAGTGCAATGAAATTCAAGAAATCTGTCGCCAATGTTTTGCTTTTCTGGGATTGTCGGCACGTCATGTTTTGGCCTCTAGCATCCCCCTTGGGCAGTCGTAATCTTAAAAACTCACACTATTACTTGCTTGGTATCAAGACAGCTAAACATGGATGAAAGCCGCCAATTGACAATTAACAATGAATGTTTCTTTTGCTTCGATTCAAATTCTTATTACATCCGCCAGGGAGGTATTATTTGTTACTGTTTGTTTGTTTGTTTGTTTGTCTGGCAACTTTACGCAAAACGTTTCGGTCAGATTCTCGCAAACGTTTTACTAGAGGTGTGTATCGATCCATGGAAGAACCCATTAACCTTTGGAAGTGACCCTGATAGCCGTTTGGATTCTGGATCATTTTGAAATTTTGATTTTGGCTGAGGTTCTACAGTCACTGATTGTCCTGTTCCTTAGATGATAGCAAGACTTACGTCGAAGTTATTAATGAGTTTAATGGACGAAGATAAGTTGACTTGAAAAAAAGATCATGAATTCCTTATTCCATCGGATTCTCGACAACATTTACTTGTCTTTGAAATATCTCATAACACTACAAAGCTGCAAAGAATGTATTTGTGGTTGATTCGTTAAGGAACAGATAGTGCTTCACCTCATCTCCCTTGCTTTCACTTGCCTTTTAATGCCGATAATCCATGTTTCTTCGCTCCACCTTTAAAATCCTGTAACTAAATTTTGCAACCATCCGAAAGAATTAGGACGTTCGTTTTAGTATGAAAGCCCTTCTTTTTTAAGTAGAGATGGTGGAAACGTGGCTTTTGCTAAAACAGTTAAATTTGCGTCGACGTGGTGCATTAATTCCTGGTTTCTGATAGTCGTCTCATAGTTATTGCATTGCAGTACTTTGTTGTCACTATGGAATGGTATTACACGTGGCACTGTTGCGGTCCTGTTGCAATTTTTTATTTACATACAGTTGTTTTTATTGAAAAGGTATGTTGTTTCTGTGCCTCAGATGCGTGCTAAATAGGTTATGGCAAACCTAAGCAGTGTGACGCCGGCCGTTCTCGATTTGACAACCCCTCGTGATTTCTTACCTAAAAGATAATTGGCGGCTTCCCCCCACACGTAATTTGTAATGACTGAAAGTCGATTCGAACCCTATCCACACATTCTCGGTCTTAGAATCGAAGGTTATGCACCTTATTTATTGAAACACTAACGCCTGGTGTCTTTACATTTGACTGTAACGTCGTTACCATCCGCTGTAGTTGAAAGACCTTCACCTTGTTCGTGAAACGGATCATGAATGAATGGTAAAGTCAATATTCCCACTTTGGAAAAGAGGTAGATTTGTAGTGATCGACTACGTGAGGTTGAAACTAGAGTCTCAGGAAGTTTTGGACCGTGTTCCATTTAACTATATCCACAACCTGCAGGTCACAAATCCACAAACAGATTTTCAAATCTAGTTACATGTCGTGCAGATCGATATTCAACAGTGTCGGTATTTCAACACTTATAATGTGTATAATAGTTTGAATTTTTCTAGTGCAGCTGAAATATTTTTGTAGGAGCAACTGTTTACCATTGTTTTACCTAACTGTTTGTAGAAATTAATAAAATGTGTTTTTTTTATTGTGCAGCTAAATTGGAAATGCTGAAATCAAGGTGGGGATTAGCATTTGCTGCAGTGATGACCATTGTGTTGTCTCTTGCTATGGCGGTTGGGCTGTGTGCTTTCTTTGATGTTATTCCAAATACTATGACAATGAAGTAAGTATTTGTTTGTCATTCTAGTTGTGCTCGTAACTCATAGAGCACATATTGTTTGTTCATCCTTTGCTTCCTATCGTTATTGAGTCTGTCGTCATACATCTGTTACGTGCTTAGGTTTTGCAGAGTTAAGAGTCCACATCCTTCATTGCTCCCGGGAAATGTTGCTTATATCTTTTTTTTTCGATTTTAAATGGGCATCTAAGAACGGACACTGTTTCCCATACCTACGCAGACAAATGGGAATCAAAGTTAACATTTACAGAAAAAGTCTAACAGGTCTAGGTGGAGCTTGCATGAATTTTCTGCTGACAAAAAGCACATTTTGAACATGTCAACAAACAAACACATTATTGTATGGGTTGTTTGTTTTTTCCTTTTGTTATCGTCAGTTTGTTGTACTTGATTGTAATTAACTCCGCCAAGAAGGTTATGTTTTTACTGGAATTGGTTTGGTCGTCTGTTTATCTGTTTGTTAACAACATAACTCAAAACGTTAGGGATGGATTTTGGCAAAATTTCAGGATTGGTCAAAAATGGGCTAATTTAGAAGTGATTAAATTTTTGGGGTGATCCGGATCAAATGCTGGATTCTAGATTACCTTTTCAGTAATGAAACTTTCATTGTGCTAGCGGGGAAGTCTTTGTGGGGATAACGCAGTTACCATAGTAATGATAGCTTCATGAACTAGCAAGGAAATCATCATGGGGAAACCCCATGTTGTTTAAATAATCATATTGCTTTGGTTTGCGCTCTTGGACTGCTCGAACGAAAACAAAAACGAAGAAAACCAAAAACACGACAATATAACTTGCAAAATCGCCTTGAAAATTTGCGACATTGCTCTAAAATCATACTTAAAACCTTTTTTCGTCTGACACTCTTCTGCATTAAAACAAGAAAACCAGTACTCTGTAGGCAGAAAGAGTTCGTGTTTTCACTTGGACTCTTCCAATAATGTTTTGTTTCTTCATTTT
>JANTCA010078725.1:0-14774 GCA_024741275.1 Chironex yamaguchii
TTATTATTGAGAAAAAGCTTTGGCTGAAATTGAACAGACTTTGTTATAGACGTTTTTATGCCAAATGTTACACATTTAATAATAATAATAATAATAATAATAATAATAATAATAATAATGGTAATAACAATAATAATAATAATGGTAATAGTAATAATAATAATGATGATGATGATGATGATGATGATAACGATAATAGTAATAATAAAAATAATAGTAATAATAATAACATGAAGCTTTATACAGTAAAAACCTAACCTGCTTTAAAATTATCAATAAAAAACCTATATTGATAGTGATAATGATCTATTCACAACGGTGAAGATATATAATCATAACAATTTAAACATTCAGATACAATGGTTCTTGAGAAGTTTATTAAAGTCAATGGAAGATTCAGTTTTCCTGATTTCAATAAGCAGTTTTTGGCACCCATAAAGGACTTGTGAGCAAATTCAGTCTCAATTTGGGGGAGTCTTAGGATTTTAGGAAACGTTTATTATTTTTTCTCTTTGTTTCGTGTCCTTAAAGCGTAGCGTGCAAATTTTTTCTTGGTCTTCTCTTACTGAAGGATGTTACGGGGTTGATGTAGATTCTTGGTCTTTCTCTTAGTAGGACACCCTGGGAACAAGCCTGTTTGTTAATAAGTACAACAAAACAATTATATGCAGCTATAAAGTATGATGTAATGGTTAGCAATACAGATCGTTAAACTCTCTAGAAATATTTCAATAGTAATCCGATTAATCCTTTGAAAATGTAAGTGTAGTTTTAAAAAGTTGTCATTCTATTTAGAGGTCACTCCTATTCTGCGGTCTTTCAAAGATGCGAATAGGTCATCATAAAATGATCTTTTAGCAAGTCTGGTAAAGAGACTCCTCTCTGTGGAAAATAATGGCAATGACACTAAGCGATCTTGCCCATCGGGTTGCAATAGACACTCTTAGCGCTTTACTATGGCTGTTGTTGGCGGGATAGGTAGTATGAGTTCACAAAGTTTTGCATAACTTTGAAAAGCCTTGTAGACAGTAGCATTTGCATCATCTCATGAGAAAATAGTTTAAAAAACTTCTTGGAGTTATAATCAAAGCGCACCTGTGGCGAACTCACGGTCAAGTGTTGCTCTTATGATACAAAACCTTGCTTTGGAAACTTCTGTTTTTATAAAGTGAACGAAGATTTACTAAATGCCTAGGTTCCTGAGCAAGACAAATCTAAAAGTTACATTTTTGTTGTCATGTAATATCTCTAATACGGAGTAGAGGCGTGGCCCTGTAACTGTATTGGGTCACACCCAAATCTGAAATATCCCCCAACCAAAAAACCCCACCAGCCGCCACTGCCATCGATCCTGATAGGTTCATCCAATGATGACATGACATACTCCACCCCATAAATGTCAATTGGTTCACGCCATGATGGGATGATGGGCTGCTTTCTCAAAACAATTGAATTTGCACTCAACCAAAAGCATTTTGGTAAACTTGAAGCGTCACTAACAAGTTCACACTCAACCAATTTGGATAACTCCATTTGTCCTTTTACAAAGGAATTAACCGTGCGTTAAAAAGCTCTGAGTTCAGTCTCTTATTTGACATAATCAAAGTGACGCCCATAAACATTAACAAGAGATGTAAAGGCTACCCTTTAACAAATGTTTTGGCACGGAGTATAGATTTTTCTGGTTCTAATAGCTCTACAAAGTGAAGATAATTCAAGAAACTGGACTTTTTAGAAATTTATGCAAAATCTATCTGTCTATCTATCTACCTTAAAAGGGATCCCACTTCTGGGAAAAGGCCTCTCTCTGCTCCTGCCACCTCCTTCTGTCCTGAGCTGTTATTCTCCAAAACCTCTTAAATTTCTTTATTCATCTTCCCACTTAACATTCTGTCTACCCCGTCTTCTCCTCCCATCTCTTGGGTACCACAGTGTTAATTTCTCTGTCCATCTACCGTCCCTCCTTCTCAAAACGTGACCAGCCCACCTCCACTTCGCTCTTTTACACTCTTTTACAATGTCTTACTCCTGTTTGTTGTCTAATCCACTCATTCCTTTTTCTGTCTTTCAGTGTTATGCCTAACAACTTTCTTTCCATTGCCAACTGCGTGGTTCTTAATTGGAGGTCTTGCTGCTTTGTAAGGGCGTACGTCATTGTTGGAATTATACATTGGTCAAACGCCTTTCTCTTTAGGCACAGAGGAATTTTTCGGTCTTCAAGAATGTTTGATATGTTCCTAAATGCTATCCATCCAGCTCTTTTCCTTCTTTGAACTTCGTCATCAATATTGTTATCTTTCTTAAGTAGATGTCCTAAATACACATACTCCTCTACTTTTTCTATTGTGCTGTTATTCACCTGAATCTCCCTTTCCTCACAAAAATCATTAAATATTACTTTGGTTTTGCTGGTATTCATCTTTAGTCCTACTGCTCCGCTTTCTCTTGCAAGGTCTTGTAGCATTCTTTGCAAGGTTTCTCCATCTCTTGCTATTAAAGCATTGTCATCAGCAAAGCGTAAATGCGTGAGTTTGCTTCCATCTATGGATATGCCCATCTCGTCCCAGTCCAGGTTTCGGAAGATCTGTTCTAGTGCAGCTGTGAAATGTTTTTGTGAATCACATACAAATAAATCGTTTTACTTGGGGATAAGTTGCGGATTGAGAGACGAACTTTGCATCGTTTCTACTGAGTTATTTAGCGACTTGAAAAGGCTGAGTGATCTACTGTCAGGAAAAGTGGTTTCATTCTCGTGTGATCATTGGCGAATGTGTATCTCGACACAATCAGTCTGGTGTCACCCCTCTTACTCCAATCTCTTAGACGTCTGCTTTCTTGCTCAATGGGGCTTATTAACGTCAGTTGTGATGAGGCTGAAATGATGATAGCATATACAAAAAGTTACTAACAAGGCTTCTTTCGATCAGAAAACGTGCTGTTTTACTATATTGTATCTCTGCTAATTTACTCATTTTATTATTTTGCCTCACAGACTTTGTAGAGGCTACCAAACTGTGTCAAAGATAATAAACATTAATGTGTTGAACAACAAGAGATCTAAAATTACATTTTTATTGAGTATAGACAAAAACATACCTAACAAGTCAGACAAATCGTATGCTTTGATTTCCTTGATTAACCTGTAGGATACTTCTTGCATAGCTATTTGGAGTCCAACATAATGAGACCTATTTCAAATGATTTGAGGAAGGAAAATTGTACTTTCGTTTTAAATACCAGAAAGCAAAACAAAACTGTCCAAATACGTCCAAAATATTGACATTGCAAATAAGTAACGTTGCTTTCGTCTCCAGAAGAAACAGTACACAGATAACGTCTGTACTATCTGTTTGCCATTTGGCATTGAGTTGTTTTAGGTTTAAAATTAATGTCAGTTTTACCTTTACTAGAAAAAGGCAGTGAAAACATTTAAGAAGCTATGTCATAGGAGGCATACACACACGCCATGTAAATTCAAATATCTAAGTGAGACAAAGAAAGTGTTACATTAACCGTTACCTAAATCTTAAGATGAGCATTTAGAATCTGATTGACTACTTTGTTTGTCACACAGTAATAAAAATGCATTGACTTTATGCATACCTGATATACTGAAAATTTTCTTGTCTTGTACCTCTGTGGATCAAGTGTGAAAGGTCATGAAAGCGCAAAAATGCTGGATCTGACGAGGACAATTCCAAGAAGTGACGAAATGTTAAAGAGCATTTATACTCAGCTCCTGTACATGTCTCCTTGCATTGGTTGAAGCATTTTGAAAGAGCTATGAGTTAAAAACGTAACAAATACAGCTGAAACATAACTTACAAGTGCATTATCATTTGTGCCACTATAGATGAATGAAGGAAAATGACATAGATGCTAAGCTGAGGATCTTGAAGCTAATGCCATCAAGTGATATGCCGAATTAGGCATCGTACAGGCATCTTACGATCGTGAAGGGCAAAAACAGTAATTCCACTTTATTATTTATCATTTTTAAGTTATTTAGTTATGACTGACATTTAGTTAGGGCCAATTCTAAGTTTCACATGAAGTTGAAGGAATATTTTTGGACGTTTTTGTCCATGTGAGAGCTAATCGAGGTTATTTTTCAGTTACTGAGATTAAGATATAGTTAGGGGCAAAAAGAAAACGTAGCTCACGTTTAAGGAAAGCTTACTCTCTGGTATACTTTCAAACCAAGGCACAGAAAAGGTTGGCAGTTGCTCATATTTTTTGAATTTATAGCTTTAACTGAACAGAAACGCTGAATTTTCACCAATTAAACTTAGATCATGATCACTTCGCTACACGTGGTGACATGAGGCAAGATTAAAAACGGCACTAAAAGAAGGGAGACGAAAGTAAAGGCTAGTATTTAGAAAGCGAGAAGCATTGTAGGACGAACATCGACGAAAAAGCGAAAAGAAAAATAGAAAAGTGAACCTGAAAGAGAATAAGAGTACGGAGGAAATCAAGCAGGACATGGAGGCATGAGGGTGGGGAGCTCAGAAGCAGCAAGGGATACATGTGGAAGAAGATCATCAAGCGTTTTAAAAACACTTGTTGAGACGATTTTCTAGTAGTGGTATGATAACCTGGGAACGATTGACTTCAATAAATTGACCATTAAGAACTAAAACTGCAAGAAGAAAACTTTAGAATTAGAATTAAAACAGAAAAAGGTAGCTTGATTACCATTCTTGTCAAGACATTGTGATTTCACTGTACCACATGCTTGTGCTAGACCTAAAAAGGATCGAGGGAGAGACAGTCACATAAAAATTGAGATGAAAACATTGTAATCTGTATATATATATATATGTATATATATATATTTGTCAAGAGTGGAGCATTACCACAATACCTGTACTAAGTGGTGGCCGACCGGGCTCGAACTGATAACCCTCAGACTCAAAAGCCAACACTCAACCATAGTTTCAAACATGTTTTACTGACCACATCAAAACGCAAGTGTTATTAAAAGTCAGGATCCGAGGCATTTACAATTGAAACATTAGCAGAATCAGAGCAGCAGCATTAGAAACAGAAATCAAACGGCTGATAAGCATGTGTGGCATTTATAAAGCTTACCATAAGAGTAAAGAGCGTCGGAGCAATTGCACGTTGACATGGTATTATTAATATGACACTCTTCGATACAACCATCAATGCTGTATTGCTGAAAATATCGAAGTTGAAAGTTGGAACAGTGTGACGAAGGGAATGGTGGAGGCAGCAATTCGGTCTAAAGAAGTGTTGAAACAAATAAAAATCAGCATAATCCATTAAATATGATACCTGTTATGAACAAAGTGCATTCAAGAATTTAACAGTTTCACCATAGAAACAAAAATGACTTCATTACAGCTAATTGTGTAGGGTACTCGGATGCAACACGCCAGTATAAAAAGCCCTTGAGCTTAAAGAAGATTACAAATAATTTACCATTCAGGGTTTTCGCATGTCTGTGATTACGTTTGCCTATGATCGTGGGATTGTGTGCTTCTGTATTTGGCTACGCCAAATGTCTATCTATGTATCTATCTATGTATCTATCTATCTATCTATCTATCTATCTATCCTAGTGTTCGTGCCTTGTTCCTTGCCTGCCGTATTTCTACGTGACTATTGTTTGCAAACTGTTCCATGTGTATTTTAGCCTGCGCAAATGTTCCAAAATCCTGTGTGTATTTTTGTTTAGCAATGTTAGCCGACGCACTTTGTATTATAACGCACTTTGTATTATGTGAGCTATCGATAATATTTATCAAAAGAATTTCATGTGTTGGACAAAATCAGTGACTAACTTCAAATCAGTACAAAGATAAAAAGTGTCAAAATTTTTAGAGAGGATTTTGTACTAATTATCTTAATATTGCTAACCAGTCAAACTTATACAGTGATAAAAATATTCTACGGACCATCACACTCGTGACATAAATTGTTTAAGATTGTAAGCTCTACATGATACGAGTATTCTTAAGTTTAGCGAAGATTTTACACTGTTCACTGGGTTCTGGAAGAGTTTAATTCCACGACGCTCCCAGAGATCACCACAAAAAGACGAAAACTCACTTTTGTCACTTCCAAGGAGCATAATGCCATAAAGCCGGCAGGGACTGCAAAGGATTGTCCACTAAACTTCACCTCCCCTTTCCGTAGGACTGCTACATCTATACTTTGGCCTCGAGATAGACTTGGCAACCAGTCATCCTGATCTGGCAACTAACGAAAATTAGACACATGACATCTTATGATGGCGTATAAAAATGATGTATGCGAATGAGAAATACGCAGATGAGATGTATATAAAGCGGAATACCATTACATTTTAACAATGGAATAGTACGTTTAGTTAATGTTGCAATTAGTAAAGTTAATAGGAACAAAAACAGAAGAACACTCAATAATTCATAGAGACGAAACAGTCTTGAATATTTGTCAATTATGTCTGAAAAGTTCTAAAAATAAGCGAAAGACATCTTAAAATTTATTAAATTTGTGATCAGTTTCAAAATGGGCATTAAAAATGGATAGAAAAACTTTTAATGTGTTACTTTTAACTCCTTCTCTCGACAGCTCCAAAGAAGACCGTGAACCTCAAGGACTCCCCGAATGTTGTCTCTATAAACAGCAGTAATGGAGTGGTGTGACGCAAATGAACTTCACTCTATTTGGAGCTGGGTTCCCCCACTAGTGACCATCAATTGGGGTCCAGAAGATGATTTTCAATAATAACAACATCATGAGTAAGTCAAGTAATTTTCTCATTTTACAGAAGACTTTGCCTTCTGATATTACGCAGACAATGGTTGGATATTTGTGTTGTAGGAGCATATCAAAGGCATAATATTACAAATGTTATACCTACGTATATCTAAAAACTTAATTTGAGTTGTAAGATAACAATAATACCCGTAAATTGCACGGTAAATAAAATATCATCTTATAAACACAAAAGTTTTGACTTCATAAGACAAACAACAAATCTTGAAAGATAGCTCTTACCTTCATTATAACAAACAGTCCATTGCTTAAACCAAACTTTTCTCGTGTAAATACCTTGTTGTTTTCGGGTAGTGACAAGTGAAAGCAAAAAGCATACGGATCTTCGGATATATAGTATCTATGCTTGAGTAACACACGGCAATCGATCGATTTTGATGCTAGCTCACATATTTTAATCAAATCATACCTTGAATAGGACGCCTCGTTCTCGAATGCAACTTTTGCATCATAGCTCATCTTGTTCATTCCTCCTACAAATTCCATGATATCTGATATTGTTACATCGCTTGTGTTTAATCCTCTATTTTTTGCATACGTTATGAAATATCTCGACTTCTTTATACGTGATATAAGCAGAGGATTACGTACGCAAACATATATTTCTGGCCACGTTATTGACGGAGGATAACGTGTGCTTATCGAAGACACAATCTCATGCCTTTGATACTTATGTAAACTCTTTAGAACAGTAAATCCGAGATATGCAAAACATGATGATAACGAAAAAAGCCATATGATTGATCTCACTCCCAAAAATCTACCGGCAAAAATTTTGTTAAATCCATGAAGGGTTGTAGATGTGTGAAATTCTTTCCAAATATCTTGCTCCCATTGCTTATAGTTGTCAGCAATGCTTGTACATTTAATCTTTGCGCTCTTCTCTTTCATTCTCTGAGACATTTGCTTGTTACCTGGAAGTAAGCTCCTCTTTCAGTTCTTAAATGTTTAAATTGAAATGAGGATTTTCTTTATCGGATGCGCTCTGGAATATTTGGGTGTGGCGTATTTCATTATGAGGATACTGAAGATATAACAGCTGCTAGCCGCTGCTTGATACTCACAAATATATCTTCGAGTTTATACAAACAAGCTAAAAGTGATTAGCCTAATAATTTAATTTTACTATTCCTTGCCTAGTCTCTTCACCTGCTTGTCATGCAAAAGTACGTAATATCTAACCTCGCTTTCTTAGCTTGCTGAGGCCATGCCAAACATAATATTTTAGTGTAAGATAAACATTGCCGTTGTAAATTCAACTAATTAAACTTTGTGTATCTAGGCTTGCTCACGAGCACAATAGACTCTCTTAATTGGAAACAAATATTTGAAAACCATATTTATTATGCATCTCTTGGCAACTGAATAGTAGGGATAGTAATGTAAGACTCTAATCTCTATTTATGTGCACCTTTACTAAGACTAGCAATTAGAATGACTTAACCCACCAATATGGGACGTCAGTGTCTAGATTGGCCCATCTCATGCTCTAAAAAGCAAGGTAAGCAAAACAATATTTCAAAGCATTATAAGTGGTCGCACTTCAATGCCAATAGCATAAGACTACCATCATAATGAATGTTAGTCATAAACAATTTATTTCATTCCTTTCAGGATCAGTTTTTTATAACCTCCAACATTAAATCACAGCGTTAGTAAAGGTTACTTTTTTATCGATAAAATTCATTATCTTGCAATTCTAGCTTTCAAAGTTATTAAAGCTTTTCATCCGACAATTAATACAAAGATCCTTCAATATAACGTATTGCAGACCTGGTAATATGAAATATAGCCACGTGTGGGAATTTGCACGCTTTGGAGATTTCAGATGTGCGGTGGCGTGCGACATTAAACACTACGTGAGATCGCGCGCTTCATATTACCAAGCCAGGTAACGGACAACAATGAAGAATTTTTATTGTAAATCGAGGGAGAGAATTGGCGAAGAAGAATGGACTAGCTCCACCTTGCATGTCCCATTGACATATCAGTTCTGGTAGCAGACGCCAGCAACTCTTGCGATCGTCTAAGTCGACTAATTAATGGCATTCTTATATATATAGCACACAATCTTACAATTAGCCTACACTGTGGTGATCAGTACCGTGATGACGCGTTATAGTTGTTGCAAAAGCTAAGCCCAGATTCCACCTTAGCGTTTTCGAGGCGATTTATACTAGAGAGTATAAACGAAGCTTTTGTAGACAAAAGGAATTTGTTGCTCCTCTCTGACTATTGAACCTCACCAATTTTGTTGCCCTTGTCTTTTTTGCTATTTTTCATTTCTTCGTTTAGTGCTCTTTGTTTTTAGCTATCCAATCGTTGGTTCGTTTGTTTCCGCTACCGTATACTATAAAATCCGTGTAATTAGTGTCAGGTGAAAAGCATGATAGAGTTTAATAATTAAAACTTTGAAAGTTGAACTTGCAGAAAAGTAATTTTGTTGATCCAAAAGCAACGTATTCTAGCGCTAGGCATTAAATTTTGAGGTTAAGTATGAAATGCGTAAAAATTTCTGAGCCTAAAGTGTCAAAGTCCGTGCATAGGAACAAACTTTGTCTGGTTCTTTCGCCAACTAATTTCTTGGCAATGATAAACAAAATGTCTAAATTGCCCTTGACTTCTCCAAATGCTTTTTCTCCTGATATGTCATTAGCTAAGTTGTCCAATTCCGTTAAAGTTGCTGATTTTATGAGATTGAAAAATTGCTAAATCTTTGAGGATCATATATGTTTGGATTTTTGACATCCAATGTGGCAACGTTTCTGCGATTAGCTCGAAGTCTCTCTTTCACAACATTCTTGTCCTTCTCTCGGTAACAAAGTCTTTGGAAAAACAAAACTGCGAGAAAGTCAATAATCTCCCAGATAGTAAGGATACTTGCTCCTATGAATAATCCCATTTGCCCTCCAATATCTCCTGTTGAGGAATTCACAACAAATAAATTTATCATAAATGGCATAAATTCTCTAACAACTTGAAAAATAAAAACATATTAAGTATCTCGGACTTGGACTTATTGCAAATGAAGGTGAATTTAATTAAGGCAATACGCAATTATATCACGGTTTATAAATGCAATAACTTACCCAGTAACTCGAGGACCTCGTAAGCCATATTTTCTTTTATCAAGGTGTATTGTAGGTTTGCCAAATACAGATTGATACCAATGCTGTTTTCTCTGTCGAACAATGGTAGAAAAAGATATCTGCACATTCCAATTTATTTCACACAAGTAATGCTTATGCTAGGGATTCCTATTTATCAACTAACAGAATTTGGTATTTTACTTAATTTTTCACGTTTTAAACCTTTCTAGATCACCAAATTACATTCAACTTTGACTCGTGTATTCTAGAGTCAAAAAAGATTGTAGTTGGCGTCAATTAATGTACGACTTTCGTTATGGAATATTACAGCTTCAATTTTCCACCATATGTACAATTGAAAACACAATTTCCTTCTTGTAGCTGGCACTCTCAGTATGAATGAGAGAAAGATAAAAATGGTATTTAATTGGCTTTTTATCAAACATATCTTTAACCTTAGTCGACAATTATGAATTTACGGCACTGAGAAGTTTCCAATTTTTCCGACAATGTTTCATGACAGAGAGTTCCATCAACACAGTGAGACAACAAAATGTATTTTCTCCACACTTAAAAGCTCGAAAATTTAGTGCGATACGGAATGTTGGTTGTAAGTATCAGTCTTGCAAAAAACAAAAATCAATACAAAACGTAGAATAAAAGAGATAAAGGACAATGAAATAAAGATGCAGAGAATGCCCTGGTGTAATGAAATTTAATTTTTGTTCAATAACGTGACAATTTGACACATATCTTTCAGATACAAAGTCACTCGATACATGTAAAAGACTTTTGTGTCTACTGGGAAGAGAACTTAGAAGCATGCCCTTGAATTCTTATGTCTTCAGAAATTTTGTATTGGCCTAGAATTTGTAAGCCAATCTGTAGCCATGCCCTATAATAATAAGTAATGAAGAAGCCTGTAAATACCAAAATTATTTGCTATATTTTAAATGGATTTTGGTAAATTTCTAGTCGGTGTTCAATCCCGTTATTTTTGTATTAAGCATTTAAGACTTGAATGGTTATAATTCATCTATGGAATGCTGATAAAGATACATTACTAGAAACAAATTAACAGCTATTGTTGTTTTATAACAATACCAAACTTTCTTAATGGCTCCAGTCACTCCGTGGTATTGGATATAGATGTTTATCATCACCATCATATGTGCTCAAACTCAAACGAAAGCCTGGGTATTACTTCTTCAGTACAAGCCAAAGATAATCGTTTAAACAACACCACGCTGTGACCGAGATATTGATGTGTAAACTCTTCAACTCAGTCTGCTTGCTTACGGTAACCTATTATGACGGTAAGGTAGTCCAAGAAAACTAGTTCAAACAACGTTTCTAAGCAAAAAAATACGTCCTCGATATTGCAATCCATGGGAAAGCACGACAGTCTCTCCAGACTTTATGACAATATTTGAACAAAATTTTTGTGGCACAAAACTCAATGTCGCAAATTTTCGAGGCGATTTTCATGACAATAATGACATAAAATAAATATTGTAGGATGCAATATTGATATAAGCCGGGTTAAGATTTACTTCTCTTTAGCGTTAATATGACTCTTTGTATAGACAGACATTTTTATTCTTATACTGTATAGCAAAAATATATATATATATCAAGACATGTGGCTATTGATTATACGATTGCTTTAGTCGATACTTACTTGTGAAACTTGTAATTTGCAGCCTGACTGTCATTCTGAATAAGATCACTTCTGTTTATGCTTCGTAGATATCGAGAATTGGAGGCAGAGTAGTCAATATAATTGCGATATGAAACTGACAGCTCATAATTTAATTGATTACAAGATTCCCTGCAAGCAGCTTTACACTTCGAGATTTCTGAAAAAAAAGTTACGGTGAATCCTTTCGAGATGATGGCACTTACATCTAACAAACATACCGTCCAAAAGAAAAATTAAGAATATTATTTAACACTTTAGTTACCTTAGATTACATTACCAAGTAATTAATCATGTTTAACAAATTGTTAATTTTTCTAACATGGAAAATAAGGCTGCCTTTTCAGTAACCTAGGTTTTTCTAGATTCGTAAACAGATCGTTGCCTCTTCAAAAAAGGTCGTAAAGTTTCAAATCCCATTGCTGTATTACATTTATTCTACATTAGTCCCAGCCAGTTGGCGCAGAACTGTACCAGGATATCTCAGAAATTGTTACAGGAAGAAGAAACTCTTGCTTCAAAGGAGGCAATAGAAAAAAATACCCTGGCTACAAACAGCCGCTGGACTTTGTGACAGCTTAAGTTGAGCCTGACATGGTACGATTGGACTGTAGAGCCATTTAAGAAACTGCGCAGAAGGTCTGACTGGTTTAGTCGAGACACACTTACTGTCTACTAAGACAGGGCGATGAATATACTTCTACGGTGTTCCTTTCTTTGATACTACTTCACCCACAGCTAGGTCTAATTAAGCGATATCAAACTAAAATGATGTATTAGTTTGATGCTTTGCGGGAAACATATTTACAATTCAGACTGTGGACAGGTTCCTTTTTGTAAAAAAGTGGGCAACCAATGTACTTCGTAGCCTTGCATAGGTAGAAATGCGTCCACGAGCGACATACGTTGTTCTTGAGACAAGCAATAAGTTAACGTCGAAGAATAAGGTTTATACTCGCATTATAAACTGCAAAGTAATCATAAGTAAAAGCAGTTTGAAGCTAAAACGCATGATACGTATGAAGTTAAGATCAATACAACTTTTTGTACATAACAAAATTGCTTCTCTTAATCATAACGTCTAAAAATTGTCGACTCTCAATTTATAGATTACCTGACATATTTTGACAGTCCGTGGACCGACATGCGTTGCCTTTACCTGAATATCAAATATGAGAAAACGTGTTCATGACATAGAACTACGAATCATGACTTTGGGAAATACACTGGTGAGACCATCACTGATAAATATCAATCGTCAGTGCAAAGAACAAATTGCAAGAACATTAGAAGGACATTAGCCAGAGGACAAATGCAAAAGATAGGGGGAACAAGGCAGAAGAAAAATGCCAAGAATAAAGGAGCATAAGGTAGAAAAACAACGACAAGAATAAGGAGACATTAGGCAGAGAACAAGTGACAACATTTGGGACATAAAACAGAGGACAAATGACAAAGATTGAGGGACATAAGTCAGAAGACATATACTAAGATAAGGAGACATAAGACAGAAGACAAATGACAAAGATAAGGTAACACAAAGCAGAAGACAAATAACAAAGATTGGGGGACATAAGAAGACATATGCAAGGATAAGGAGACATAAGACAGGACAAATGACAAGGATGATGGAACATAAGGCAGAGGACAAATGACAATAAGGAAGACATATAGGGCACAAAGGTAGACGAGAAGGACAAAAGAGGGGAGAGACAAGGGAAAGTGTACAGACTGAGCTACCAAATTTCACATGTTTACAATCATTTGTTGCCTCCAGTATTATAACTGGAATTTGACAAGCATTGACAAGAAAATCCCGCAAGCTGATACGCTACGCTTCTCTAAAAACAGCACAGAATAGTCAACAATAGAAACTTAACATCACTGAACTGTGATCTATGCAAAGCAAATTTTCAATTCCGTAGAAAAAAGGGATACCTAGTCATGCTTCATGTGCCTCTTTTCTGTAATGTTTAAGGACAACCAGAACACTATTAAACGGATTTCGCATTTTTTTCATGACTCACGCATTATCAAGCATAAAAGTGTTACATTTGTCACCTTTCTGGCACTTGGCATTTTTCTAAAGGCACTGCTGCCAGCTAAGAAAGGCTTTACATAGCTTCCTTTGAGATAAATAGGATTAAGTTTCTGCTTACCAATTTATTTCGTCAGCAATGTTTTTATCTCTTTCTCAAACACGACCACCATAAACTTTTTTTAGTATATAATCCAAACGTGTTATAAATACTACAAATTTATAGTAAACAAACTTTTAACAAAAGCAGTCCCAACCAACTCTTATACATATAAGTCTATCGATAATTATTTCTGCGTACAATTTGAATTCATTTTTTCAGACATTACCGCAGTATGAATAAAAAGATTATTTGCGATAAGACACAAAGTGAATGTCTCGCTTTTGATTGGTTTTAAAAACAAAGAGAAATTTTAAAAACAAAGAGAAAACTTTTGTTTGTCGTCGACGTCAAATTTACAACTAAGTAGAAAACATGGCGGCATTATTATCCTGCTGCAGCTGTTCTTGAATTGTTAAGCTTGTAGAGTGTATTATTCTAGATTTCGATTGACAAATGACTCCATCACGTCTGTTTCATTACAGTTAAAATATTTGAAATTACTTCGGAGCTTTTATCAACTCCAACTCTCCTGGTATGAAGACCAGCTCTCCTGGTCTTGTTCAGTCCTGGCAAAACGTAACCGTTGTAAAGCCACCTTTTTGCAAATTTTATCCACCTTTGAAACTACCGCTATGGTATTGTATTCTAAAACAACCGGCAGATAGACGTAACTTATCTTACCGACTAAACAGAGGAGGTAAATGTTATGATTTAAATGGGAATAACTCACCTTGCAAAAATAAGTCATCAGAGCAATTGCACCTAGTCATCGTACTTTTAGAGGTGCATTCATGATAGCATCCTACAAGACTGTATTTTGCATAAACTGACAGTTTTTCATTGCTGCAATGTGACGACGGATACTCGGTAGAAAGCAGCTCTTTCTGTCACAAAAATACAGGACACAAGTAGCATGCTTCAATATTGCTTAACTACTAAAAATGCAACATACAGTGAAAGCCAAAATATTGTGGACTCAGTGGAAGCCATGTAGACAAGAGCTTTATCATGACATGAGTCGTATGCTTTTTATGAGCTACGTTTCGAGAGATACTT
>JANTCA010078736.1:0-14772 GCA_024741275.1 Chironex yamaguchii
TCATACTCTGAGGAGTGTCAGACGAAAAAGCTTTTAAGTATGATTTTAGCGCAATGTCGCAAATTTTCAAGGCGATTAGGACTGTATTTACAGGAATATTGTGTAATTACATATTTTACAATATCAGAAATGAAAACGAGGCTTTTACAGCGGTCTGTTCTTAATTGTTTGTAATTTACAACATTTATTGACTTTGGTGACGCCTCTGTATGACAAAGTTTCAATATCGTAAGATAAATGTTAGTTTCGCTGAAGATTGGCATGTACATGTCATGCGTACTTAGTTAGTCCTGAGGCATCATTTATGCGGCATTCCAAATGTTCTGACTGAAAGGAAAGTAGCGAGAGATCATTTTGTTAGTTATTTCTGTTGTTTTGGGGTTTTTGTTTGTTTATACTTATTTGGAATTACGGGCAGGATACCTTGAATGCAGTAAAGTTTTTTAAGTATGTGTAGCATACAGTAACGCATGATAAGCATACGGAAGGAATAAGCAAGGAAGTAGTGAAATTTCTAGGATATAGTGACAGACTGCAAGTGTTGGAAGCAATATTTGTTTCAGAAACCTCGTTCCACAGTTGAAAATTCGGAAACCACAAAAGAACTCTTTGTTACTCTGTGTAAAGCGGCCTTAACGAAAAAGTACAAAATCTTGTAATCTTAATGGTTTTTAAACGCCTTTAAAAGATATTGTTTCGAGATCAGAAAGCAAAGATGATTACAGGAGCGACTTTTGATTGATATGTTTGTCTCGGGCTAAGAAAAAGAAACAAATTACACGAGCTTCTAGTTACATTTGCTAGGGAAATTGAAGTCTAATATATGAAAGTATCAGATTTTCTAGATAACTCGTTCATATGGAATTTTGTTGCTGACAGCTTTATCGTACAAAAATACATCATCTAATGATAAAAACATTCAAGATTTGTTTAAAATTTAGATTAGATTTTGAAGCTAAGGTTGTACGAGCATCCATTTTTTTGCTTGACTCTGTAGAACTAGAATCTTGTTTAAATCCACAGAAGATGTAGCTTTTCCTGAACTTCTTAGTTCTATGAATTACATACCATAGTGAAAGTAAGATGATGATCCAGGACATACAAGCCCAGAAACTCCTTATAGTTGTGATTTCCTTACTTCGACACCCTTAGAAGCAGATGCCATATGGTAGGTTTTTAATGACATCGGTTTTCACAACGGTTATACGCTTAGATGGAGGGTTTTATAGGAAACTTCATCCCGTGTCACCCAAAGGCAGGCAAAGAAAGACCTAGAAGTTGAAATACAATCTAATAAATGCACAAACCAAGAACCAAGAGGTATGTTTTTGTCGAATCAATATAACATATCTACAGCAGAATGACGGGCTAGAACCTGCTTCATTACATATGCACTGGATCATTGATATGTCAAAACCCACGTTAATGGTGAACATAAAGAAAAAAGATAACAAAAAAAATAGAAGGCACACCCTGACAAGTTGACAGAAAATCTGTATCTGCATCCATAAGGAATTTTATTTTGTTCTAGAAATTGGAACACTGTGAAGTCATGCTCGCACTGAAACTCTGCGTAGTACTCAGTCTACTAAATTGGTGTCCAAATTAATCAGAAGATAGAAGTGATTGCTTCTGTTTGGTCTACATACAAATTGAAACAATAATAGCATGAATTTTCGTCAATAATCGTCGGCAAATAGAGAGATAATAGCTTTTTCGCAGGCATGACGATATGGGGTGTCATAGGGGCAGCTGCGCCCCACAAAATTCATAACGACCCCTCGTCGGTGGCCAAAAATAAAAAGACAAAAAATTGTCGGCACTTGGACTTGCCGCAGATTGAAAATTGTTATCTAAAGACTGTGTCGAAAAACCGTCATCCAATCGCAATATATTGGAATGTGAAAGGCATCAAATTAGATTACATTCCTAGACATTGACGTTATATATCTATGGATCTTTCCTTTGCCACTATAGGCCGTTGTAATTGTTGATGATTTGTTTACCAACACGTTTTATTTCAAATCAAATAGTTGGTTTCATTTAGGATAAAGCATGTTCTACTTAGTTTGAGTATTTAATCAACGCGGCAATAAATGTACAAATTCAAAAGATATTGTGCGATGAAATTAAGAAAAGTCCGTCGGCAATGTTTTCAAAATTGTGGTATTGTCGGCAAATCATATTTTGCCCGCTAGCACCACCTCTTTTTTATATCGCAATACAGAATTAATATCCGTACAAATTGCTGGCCAAACATACAAGTTAACCTTAGGTTACAAGCTCCTCATGAATACCACTCACTCCTGTCGACGTATTAAACGTATCAGCAGTGTAGGTCCACGTATGAATACAGACTTTATTTGGTTCTTTAACGCTGAAAAAAAGGCAATTGCTATAAAATCAACAGATACTGTTTCTCTACTATGTTGGATTATGGCAACCGTCCATTTTTTATTTGTTATTACAGTCATCTGTCTGTCACAGTTGTCCATAACAACGGTTGCAAAACATCAAAATATAATGTGCATCGACTAAATTTAAGTAAGTGTATAAGCAAAAGAGTGCATATCGGGAGATAATAGTTATTTGTAAAATATGAAAAATTGGAAATCTGGATTACAAGACGTCAAGATTAAGCAGAGATAAGAATGTCTTGGAAAGTAGAGGGCAGAGACTGGATCCAGGAATAGATATGTTATGCTTTAGCTATGCATACATGTGATTAGGGCATGGTGTTGGGGACCGCGTAGATCTGACGTAGATCCATCACTTGGCAGATTTTTACACTTCCCAAATTAGCAACAATTTCTGGGGCTCTTGAGTTTGTAATGGAAAATAAGCTCGTTCCCCACAGATTTCAGTTTGCATTTAACACTAGGGTAATATGTTTACGGTAAGGGAAGGTGCAATTTAAAATAGCTACTAGTAGAACAATCCATCCTTTGTTTCAATTTATCCACCAAAAAACTTTTATGAAGTTTATATCATCCTTCTCTCAGAGCAAACTTTCATAGTAAACTGCTACAACATTTAATTATTTGTTTGTTTGTCTGTTAGTGAATTTACCCAAATGTTACGATCAGATTATTTTCAAAGGTGTGTATTGGTCCAGGGAAGAGCAGGTTAAATATTTAGATTGATCGAGGTAGTCGTCTGGATTCGGATCACTATAAAAAGTTTTGATAATAATATCCTAACAAAACAACAACTGGTGAGGAACCCCTCCTGGAGAAAACTCAGTTTCCATGCCCTTTTTATTGCAGCTTATTTGAATATTCTGAAAATTAGAAATGCCTTATGATACCATTGGCTTGGTCGAAGTTTGCGTTCTCCGAGTACTTTTCCTGTTGACACAAAGCGAAACGTAGTACTTGCTTACCACCTGCTGATTGTTGAAGTCTTCTTAAAATTCAAATCTTGACACAATAAGATTCTGGAACGGATAGCCTTAATAAGGATAAAATGTTATCAAACATAGCTTATCATGTACTCGGCATTGTACATATTGCAAGGGCTCCCAGATTCACTATGAGGTTGGCTGTACTTGTCGTATCAAAATTCGCAGCTGTCTTCAATAAGGATGAATCTGGCAAACTACGGTGAATACCTAATTTTAATCTGGTATTATCATAATAGTCAAATATTAAAAAGTGATCAGCACAGTACAGATAGAAGTCACAAATAAACTTCTTCAAATTTATAATTCAAATACAAGGGGAACTGCTATGTAAAATAATAGGAAATTATCACGTAATAATTACCCTCGTATCATGAAACGCGAAGGCGGCACAGAAGGGGATCAATAGCATATCATGCATTACAGGTTGTAATGCTTCCTTAATGTTAGAGATTTTAAGAAATAGAAAGAAGGGGAGAAAAGGTCATAAAAGAACAAAATTTGACAAAGTCCCATTTTTGTGAGAGTGATCGGACATCTAGGTTAATCGTTTAGTTAGAAGTAACAGAAATTCTGATAACTAACAACAAAAGTATCGAACCAGAATTCACAACCGTATTTCTGACGGTTTTTAATCGTCAGCACACGTCAGCAGAAGAGCATAAAAAATTCTTAAGCCAAAGTCTTTAACACTTTAGTACCTGGCTTGTATACAACATTAACAACTTAACATGTGCCGATAAGACGATGACATAGTCAACATTGCTTGCAAGTTTGCTCCAAAACAAGATTTGATGAATGCAGAACAAGACCACTTAACTTAAGCAAAAGTTAAGCTAACTATAATTGATAAATTGAAACTATTTATTGACATTGTTGTGACGAAATATGACTACCAGTTTATCGATTGTTGCCAAAGTATTTGTCTTCGTAACAAAACTACTAAACTGGCAATTAATTCTTAGTCAATTAATTATCGGTAGCGTAAGTAAAGGCCATAAATGTACCCTATATTTCAATAAAAGTACATAGGAGATCAGATTTAGATTACGAAATGAGGTATTAAAGCAAAGTGCAATAACAATGTGTTTTGATAAAATTCAATTTATTTGCATGTCAAATGAAATAACATGGAGAGAAATTTACTAGTGTATTTGTCGTTGAATGATTACCTGGGATATTGCGATGCAAAAGACAAAAAAATGTGCAGATAACATCGAAGGAACTGTGTTACTGTATATGTCTGGAGAAGGACAAAACAGGACCAGAAAAGGGGAACCATTTAGAAGAGGACTAAGAAAGAAAAGTCCTTATTAATCATCCTTTAGATCGTTATTTTCAAAATCACTCATGTCTTCACATGCACAAACTTAAGATGGCTTTGGAGGCTTATACGCAGTTTGAATAATAAATATTGTACCAAGAGATGAATGAGATGTTTTGGTACGTTTTACGCTATAAATTCCTCTATAGCTTGACATTAGTTTTTCGATTATTCTCTATAATTACACATTGAACCATAGACGGTACTATAGCGCAAGGTTCACATCTGCATATTTTTGAACATGATTAAACATTCCGTTTCTATTTCAAAATGCAGCTTTAAGGGACTTGATTTTGAAATAAATTTCAGAGATAGTAGCAAAGCAAATTGAAAAAGAAACAATTGAATGCAAATGTGCTGTTGAAGGTCAGTCAAAAACGTTCTCTATGGAAATTTTCTTTAGGGAACTAACCGACGTATTGTGTTATCAGTTTTGTGATAACCTTCTCTTTAATAGTAGATAACTAATACCTAAGCCTGGTGTAGTGACGCAATAAGTAAATCATTGCATCTTTATTTCACCTCTGAGAAAGAACGTCTGCTTAGCTCGATAGTCAGAGCATTGTGTGGGTGTGTTCCATTCCTGAGGCTTATGGTGTGTTTCTCGGAATTTTTTCAACTTCACTTCCACTTCTGTACTAATCATACATTCATGATTTTCATAACATTGCGACATTGGTTACCTCGACGTGAGTGCATACTATGTCAGTGCTAGACAAATGTGCCCGCTGAGGAGTAGCTGAAAATAATGATGGTGTCATTAAACCAACAATCAGGAAATTCTCTGTTAATAATTTTCATTCTCACAAATGCTCAACTGTGGACATAAAGAGATATTACTAACTTCTTAATGTTGCAGCGAAGAGTGTTAGACCACGATACAACAGAAATACTTGAGTCAACATACTAATGAACAATACGAAATATTTGCTAAATTTAGCAATAAAAATATATTGAGAAAGGGATTATTTTTCTCGTCTCTAACAGGAGCATGTTTGAATACTTGAGTTTTCACTTTAACCTAATAACTTCAAAACCACAAGCATCAACAAAGGAAGATTTTATTCCATGAAAAGAAAATCCTTCAAAAATTTCCTGAATCTCTTTTAACAAAGAAACAGGTATGTTAAAGTTGTATCAGGTAAGTAGTAGCAATTTAACTCTAAAGTTTTTTCAACGGAAGATAAATTGATATTTATTGTTATATTTGTATTTGTTAGCAGAGTTGAATCAATGAAGGCTGGTATTTTGTCTCACCTGGCATCCTGTAAACAAGAGAATTTCATGGATTTTAAAATACGCCAAGGTACAGAGATGAGTTCAAAAGTTATCTTTGCGGTCAAAAACATTTAATAAGTAAATGACAAATATTATGCAAGACGTTCCAGTTAAAGTAACCCTCACCATGCACTTGCTACGTGTTCAAGAATTACCAGGTTTGGTGGCCTTTTTTACTCTGACCCTTGTTTCTCATGGCTGTAATGCCAAACTGATCGTATTGTATAGCATGATAGTTTCCACAACTCGTTTCTTGCAATAAAGTCTTTCTGTTTAAAGCCTTTGAGGTTGCATTTACTATCTCAAGTTGTAAACAAAAATTTAAAAAAATCAAACGAAATAATCAAACGAAATAAAGAACATAAATAATTTGCAATTTTTCTTTTTATCTGATTGAGTAAATATCTTTATACACGTTTTTACCCTACCTTATGTTCTTTGCTTGGATCTAATTCAATGTTACCAGGTCGCTAAAACAATTAGCAGATATATTTTAACGCTTTACAGCAAGATTGGACAAAGTAATCTTCTGCGAAAACATTTTTAAAAAGATACATTTCGGATATATAATTGGAGAGCATATGAACATTATCGAGCATAAACTCTTATACTAAATAATAATATTTACACTTCGTCTTCCTGACAATCGCTATGTCTGGCTGGATGGCTATATCAAGTTTAATATCTCATAACTAAGATCTCCAAGTCGTTAAGCAGGTGATAAATAAGAAAAAAGCGTTTAAAAACTTTATGTCAAGAATTGATCCAAACAAAGAATGCAAATGGAAAACTTTTCCACTTGTAGAGGAGCTTTTCTACGACATAGGTGAATCATAGTAAAGTAATTGACCATATCGTCATGAGCAGACAAGAGTTCAACATTTACTTACCAGCTACAGATATTTCATGTCACAAAAAAGGAAACACAGTGTATCAGACAAAGTAAATTTACCATAATTTCCAATCGTTTCTCCATTTGTGAAGATTTCGAACAAGTGGACTCATATTTTCAAGCAAAAAATGATAGCTTCTAAAAGAAGAGATAGTGCTACCAAGTGGCGTGGCTAACCTCGGAACAACGTTTACGAATGAATTGAAGTAGTTTGTAAAAATATTAGTATTTTGTAGTCAATGAAACAAAGTGGTGTTGTCAGGATTTGTAAAACGGTCTTGATTCTGCTTGATTCTGTTGCTTAAGGGACATTGAAGGATAAAATTGAAGTCTACAAAAGTGACTATAGTTAATTTTAAGCAAAATTTTGAAAGGAAAACTTCTTTCTGAATAGTTCTTTGACTTACAGGTGGAGCAATCCAAATACTATGTCAATTGCGAGATTAACTGATGAATTTTTTTGCTCTAGTACATTCTGTTTAAGATAATTCTTTTCTTTGAAGTGTTTTGTTACAAAGACTGCAGGGTAGTCAACTTAGGTTGAAATCAGGAAATAGCAACAGCGCTAATTACGAACATTTTAACATTACTAACATTCTTATTGATATCTTTACTGATATCCTCAGGACATTCTCCTTAGTTGAGCTAAGTCTCTATTTAGATTTCGAACTTCTCTTCTTTATATTTAATACGCTTGAAAGTATCATCGGTTGCTTTCGGAGTTCGAATTGCTACTCGAATATTGTACCGAATTCATGTTGACTTGAGTCCCATGTTCTCCCCATCTTCTGTGAAAATTTCGTGAGCAGCTGTCAGGTCACTTAGCCCAACAGAAAACACAAAATATGGATCATAATACTTGCATACTTGGGATTTCATACTCTTGCTTTGTTTCAGAGAAAGCCTGTGCGTAACCACCTACCTCCAGCGATGTTCCTCGAGCAAGCTTATTTAGGAAGACGTATTCTTTGCCCACTGTTTCTGCTCTCGGATATGCTGAACTGCGGCCTGAGAATATAAGGAAGAAATAATTATAGATCAAATAAACGTGAGGATTGCTGAACTTGCCTAGACAGTAGCAACGGGAGTCAAAGTCTTATCTGATAATTAAGACGTGAGTGTCACTATCCGTCCTAGTACTACTTTCTATCCTAATCTAAGAGATTTCTGTAATATTAAACATCTCCCGACTGTTTCCTTTAAATGTAACTTTTACGTATGAACCCAAGACAAGTTACCATTTAAGGCTTTGGCTGCACCTACGATACTCAACACTAGCATCAACAAAACTCACGTCCTTAAGGAGGAGTTCCTAACTCTTCGTAGTTGGCTAAAATGTCAAAGGTCCTACTACAGATGACGTAGGGCTGAGTTTCTTCCTGTCCAATATTACAAACACTGTTTGGTTCTATGGGCAGACGACTGTTGTTCCTTTCTCAAGCAACTATACTTGATATTTCCAGAGGGCATCAGTGTTTGTTTCTCTGAGCAACACTTCCTAGTGTTACCTGACGAACAGTGTTGATGATCATTGTATGCATCTTCACGAAACACTACATGGTTCCGTGTACAGTGTAAAGTATGATTGTTTTTCTACTTAAATAATGCTATTTGAACGTATGTGTTAAGGTTTCCTATAGTCATACTGTTTGACCATATATGAAGACATGATCATTGTTTACTTTGAGTAATGGTATTTAAGCTTACGTGCAGAGGATCGGCAACGTCTCATAAAGCAACATTGGTGGAGATTCCAGCAATTATCAATTGTTCAGATGTACTTAATTATTGTATAACTTAAGTAGGTTGGTGAACGTACTTATCCTCTGCTGGATTGCAATATTTTTCAAAGACGTACATTGGATTGTAATGAAATCGAATGATTCGACTTGATTGCAAGTGATATTTTACATAATACATACCAAAGCAACAATGAGGAACCAAATATAAGTTATTTTCAATGAACGTATTTCTCTTTACAGGACCACAAACAAAACGGAAAGTTCTTACTTACATAGCCTATTCCAAGTAACGAAGAATTGCATGAAATACTCAGTTTTCGGTAATGGCATTTCCAGAAATGCATACTTTAGTGCCATTAACTGTATTGGAGACAACTCTTTTACGCTCCTTCAACCCCAAACATGTAAGATGCAATAACCAATAGATACGTGATTTGTTCTAACTTAAATAAGCTACTATAACCACTCAATCAAAACTGCACCCAGCCTACTCTATCCAATGCTTGTCTTTAGCAAGACAACAGTTAGAACAGTTTTAGCGACAAGGCAACAAATTTCTCTTTTTCATATAAAAAGATAGGCAGAGTAATTGCCATGGAACAGATATTACAACAACACCAGCAGTGGTTAGAGCACTTAGCTGTGGGAAAATATGCTCCAACTAAACCCTTTACTGTCCTCATTAATGTTGTGTTTTTAAAAAAATCTTATGTACCACTCTTTCAAAGGCGATGGAAGTGAGGCACGCTTGATATTCCATGGTTTTATGGCGCACTATACAATCTTACATTATTGGTACCCTTGCTATTGTTACTACTACTACAACCTCTACCACTACTACTACTACTACTACTACTACTACTACTACTACTACTACTATTGCTACTTCTACTACTTCTACCTTTAATACTACTAATGCTACAGCTACTTCTGCTACTAATACTAATACTACATCTATTACTACCACTTTTTCTATTACTGCCACTACTACTACTTCCACTACTACTTCTACTACTACAACTACTACTACTACTACTAGTACTGCTGCTACTTTTACTTCTACTACTACTACTACTACTACTACTCTGCTGCTCCTGCTCCTGCTGCTACTTCTCCTGCTGCTACTACTACTACTACTACTACTACTACTACTACTACTACTACTACTTCTGCTGCCGCTACTACTACTACTGCTACTACTGCTACTACTTCAACTGATTTCTTTCTTGGAACAAATTTCCCAACAATTTGTGAGCAAAATCCTTTCTATCCAATATTGCTTGTGCCAGACAGTGTCTCGTAATGCCCTAAGAACACATCCAAACGAGGATATAACAGAGCTACGGACACCCATATCATCTTTCTCAAATAGTCAGTATGATGTCTATAAGAACACAAAGGGTGTCCTTAATGCATCCCGTGCTGCGCACGAGGACAGACTTGAAAACCATTTTATCTCGTAAAGCTTCTTCTTCATAAAATGTGACTAATTAGTCTTTATCTACACTCTCTTTAGGCGTCCACTCAAAGTCGTATGCCTAATAAGTTATTTTCTTTCACAGTTCGCTGGATCAACAACACTCACAGAATCCAATCTGTTTGAATGGGGAATTTCATCTACTGCCGATTGCTCCCTCTCCTTAATGCGTGATGTTTTCTATGCTGATCTTTCTAGGTACCTCAGCCCCTCAGTCACAACTGGGCACGAATTACGTCCTAACTCTTTTTTACATTATCTAGTAAATGCCTATACATCCTGGAACTGACTGTTGGCTTTGAATCACATCTGCAGATAACTCTCTACGTAAGCAGCAAAAGTATGATAAATTGATTAAAGAGCTGGAAAATCAGTATGAACAAGTCAAATTCATTAAGCTTTGAATCAGCACTGTTAGGGTATTTGGAATAAGATTAACAAATTCTTCAATATATTAAATGATTTAGGGTACGACAGTAATGCAAGAACTACATCGTCAGCAAAATTATGAACACTTTCATAAGAACTACTTATTACGTATTTTGTTCAAAACATAAGGAATAGACAAATCCAGAATTAATGAAATATTAAGCAAAGCAATTGTAGTGCTTAGAACTAGTGTGTTACTTAGGTTTATTTTTCCATGTTAAAGATTTAAAACACTACTGCGAATCTTAAACTTAACAACAAAAAAATTCGACGACATTATTGTAAACTCAGTAGCTTACAAAAATGACACATGAAAGTCGATGGCAGTACCACAAGTGATCGATTGCACTTAAGTGAACTTCTGAACTTTACTTATACTTTTATACAATTTTTTGAAATATTTTGAAATACAATTGTACGTAAGAAAGAAAGGGGTAATCAAATTCATTGCAATTGCATGCGTGATGATTACTACATCAAGCAATCCCACGTAAGGGTTAGAAAATTATTACATAATTAATCGACACAAAAAACCGAATGAAATATTTCCTTAATGACAAGGTAAAACGGGCCAAAAGCTACTTAATTAAGTTGTGGTATGTAATATCCAGATCAATGATGACATTTTACATAATCACACTTTGGTGTTGAATCAGCATAACACCTTTGAGTCTGAAAAAGACCAACTATTTGACACAATTACTTCATTTAAACTCTCTAAAGTAAGGGACATTTCTAAACTATGATTGCAACAATGTGTGCTAAATAAAGTATTTTGACGTAAGCAAAAACACGCAAAGAGTTCTGGAATTTGAGGGGATTTTTCTGTCCATCATCTCCGTCTTCAATGTTTTAGTACACCGACATCCTCTTTTTTAAAGGATCCTAAAAGTCCTCATGTTTGAGAAAACGTAACTTAGTAACAGGGTGTAACATCTCTTTGCCTTTGACCTTAATGATTACAACTCTTGTAATCTATCAGATCTAGGAAATGTTTTCAAAATTGGCTCCATGATTGCTGCTTTTGCCCGTACTTTCCTGCATTGAAAACATTGTTTTCCCACTCAATAATTACTTCTCTGACTTGCATATTCCAATATTTAGTAGACAATTTTGACAACAAATCGTTTACACCAATAACGTGGTTACATTTGTCGTGATACTTTTTCACGATAAGCGTAGTAGTCCATGCTTTCCTTGGTAGAATGACAGGATACTTGACATCAAAAGTTAGGTAGTCAGTGTCTTTAAGCCTAGTGTCAGCTTGCATCAGGCCTTCTGCATCTAACTTTGGGTTAAGAAGTAGTTTGCTGTTAGGTGGAACAGTTTTTGCAAAAGCCAATCATGTGTAATCCTCTACAAAACTTTCACGTTACACCTTTAAAAGTAAGAAAATCTCTGTATCTTCCCGCTCTGTCAGTGTTAATTCTCCAATCTGCAGTTGGTTGCAAATCAATTGGTCTATGCTAAAACTCTGGTGAGCTTTGTCCAAATGGAATATCTTGTTGGTGCTAACCTGCACTGGTCTAACTTTCGTGGTGTGCATATAGGGTAATCCCAATATCTCAAAACATATTAGCCCTGGATTTTCTTTCCTCACTTTTCTTTCAGAAATTTCACCAAACTCAGTTGATAAAACTAGTTTTAATCCAAAGAAAATTTGGGGACAAGTTTGAGAAATGGTTCGTCACTTTTGGAAACGATGGCTGAGAGAGTGGCTACCATCCCTAAGGGGTATATGCTCAAGTACTATTGAGGACTTCGAAAGCCACTTTCGTGCATGCATACTTACTGATATTTACAGCCATGACAATTCACTTTATAACTAAACTCCTTTTGATTAACCCTCAACTGAATCTGTACTATCGTCCATATATTGTCCATATATCGTCCATCCACTGCTAATGGCACTTGAGTTCTGTGTTTCCTAGCATCCTCTTGTGATACAGACTGAGCTGCAAAAGGTAAAGCATTATTACCAAAGATTAACTTGTTCATTTCGTAGATATCAGGTGATCTGTTCCTGTCTGCATTTCTCCATAACAAACAATGACATTCTCTATCCACGTGAGCCATACCAGCTCTCAGATACATTTTTCAATGCCACATGCTTATGCCACAGGGTATGATCGAAAACAAAGTAATAAAGCACAAAAATTCTGTTGTAACTTTGGTCACTTGAATACTGCATCGCTAAGACAAACTCTCCCATTTTTGGCAGCAGCATCCAACACAATTCCCACTTTTGTAGTAGATTTGTCCTCTCTAATTACTGGGAAATGAGGCAAATATTATGATTTCTCCTTACATCCTTCCATGTCAACTTTTTGGCGTAACCTTTCTCGACCTACTTTGAAAGAGTGTCAGTATGCACATGAGCAACCTCTATACACTTTGACAATTTCTTCTCTGTACTCCGAAGATAGGTTAAAACTGTCTGGTAATTATCGGCAAGATTGACCTTGCTCTCCTAACAAGGTATCGCTACTTGGCATCTACTGTCTTCTCAGTTCAATGAGTCTTTAACAATCTGCTTCTTCATCGTCTTTGCTCCGGCATGGATAGTTATTACGTAAATCCTCTATCTGCCAAAACGTCTTCAAGATGTCATCTGTGCTGTCACTGTTGGTTGCTATGAAGTAAACTCTTGTCATTCTACTAACATGACAAGGGGCCAGCAGGCTAGACCGATGTCCAATGCATGTCCAACCTAATGGTGTAAGTGGAGCCATTGGTTCTCAAGGTTTGCCTCGGAAGCCCCTTATTGAAAAATGAAGATCACTTTGATCCATCCCTGTCAACAAATTTGTAGTGAAAACTGAAATTGATGCATAACCTTGCCATTTAGGCTCTCTAGATTAAATTCCAAAGGCATTGTTTTGACTCTTTTCTCCTTATCATTCAAAGTATTCACAGTTATATGTTGAAATGCCCCTTCTAAA
Source organism: Chironex yamaguchii (assembly GCA_024741275.1). Lineage (NCBI taxonomy): Eukaryota > Metazoa > Cnidaria > Cubozoa > Chirodropida > Chirodropidae > Chironex > Chironex yamaguchii. Next base: position 13,485 of record JANTCA010078736.1, read on the forward strand.
CCCAGCATAGCAGCAATGTCAATATTTATATACGACTAAGTACTTGCCTTATTCAGCAATGCATTTGTAATTACTTCTGTTCCATGATTCTTTAGTTTAACAGGCACTGCCCTGAAGGCTATTTACTCGTTTCCTAGTGAAGTACATCCTTTTACTGTCATGCGGATCCTCTTTACTATTAAGAAAAATACCAGAAGCTCCTTTTCGCGCTGTAAGGTATTTGTCCTCTCTGTCATTTTTTAAGAAGCTTCTAATGTAGAGACATTACGTCCATGTTGCTATTACTTGGAACTCTGCCTCCTGTATTACCCATTCACGAAGAGTATCGACACATCCTTTTTCTTATCAAATATCCACCTTTGATACTGGGCAATAGTCGATCCAGGCAACTTTTTCAATACGTTTGTGTGCAAAGTGCCATGTTTCCAAGTTCTTCTGGCGTCCTATTTCTGGTATGTTGATCCCTGCAACATTGATAAAATCTGCGAGTTTCTCTAAATCCTTGGTATTCCTTTGTCAAACAAGAGTAAACCTATTTATGTCCTTGAAGCATTCACCTCGAAGCATGTCGTCTTCTGCCGCCGAGTTTTCTTTCCAGTCGGCTTTGTAGTGTCGTATGCAGCAGAAGAATGTCCAGGACTTTCAATCCTTGTGTTAGTTTCGATATTGTAAATACATTAAGCAACTCCAATCAACACAAAAGACAATAAGCAACCACTCCCTGCTACTAAAAAGTATGGTTATGAGAACAAACCATAGAAGACAAAACAACATTGTGAATATTAAAATTAAAACTAAAGAAATCACACTTTTACATAATCACACTTCGGCGTTGAATCAGTATAAAACCTTTGAGTCTGAATCAGTGCCAACTATTTGACACAGTTACTTAATCTCAATTCGCTTAAGCAATGGACACTTCCAAACTTGACGTAAGCGAAAACATACCAAGAATCCTGGAATTTGGTGAGGTTCCTCTGTCCGAGTAGGCGATTCCAAGTTACTCGTAAAGTGAGACTAGCAATTGTATTTTAGCTTATTAAAAGTAAATTGAGTATACGCTGCTACTACTGCCACCACCACCACTACTACTACTACTACTACTACTACTACTACTACTACTGCTACTACTACTACTACTGCTACTACTGCTACTAATACTGCTACTACTGCTATTAATACTGCTACTACTGCTACTAATACTACTACTTTTACTACTACTACTATGACTAATACTGCTACTACTACTGTTACTACTACTGCTACTACTACTACCACTACTAATGAT
>JANTCA010078747.1:0-14771 GCA_024741275.1 Chironex yamaguchii
ATTTCCATTACCTGGTTTCAGTTGTGTAGAATCCGATATGCAAGGTATTCAGTAACTACCATGGGATTTTAGTGAGACCATATTTTTTCAGTTATGATATTATTTGTCTTGAATAAACGTTCACTAACAGGTCATAAATTTTAATGTTGAAATTTTAGCAAACCTGCTGTAATTCATTATGAATTTTAACTTATGTCATAGATCAGCCATTTAGATCTGTGTTTGCAAAAAGTTTCTTGCTCATTCTTTCGTTGAAATTTGAGAGGAATTCTGCAAAGGAGAAAGCCATTGCTGTTTTCTTTTGAAGTGCATCAAGGTCACGAAATAAGCCGAGTCCCTTCTGACTCGATATAACCATTCAGAATGCAGAATTTTTCAATAATTTGCCGTGCCAGTTAAACAATGGGAAAGTAAACTGAAATTTTCAGCTATCAAGCCATAGAATAAGCATACGCAGGAGTGACTCTCTCAGTGGCTTTTGAAAACAAAGGCGAATATGGTAGAATTCCTTTTGATGCGAAGTTGGAGAGATTGCATCAAATTAATCTCAACACATGTCTTTCAAAGGTAGAATAGGCTGGTATCTAATAAATACTACTGTTTTCAAGGCGATTTTGTTGTTTTTTTGCCACAAAAATACTGTTCAAATACTACTGCAATTACATGCGAAAATTTTTCGTTTGCCTCTCCACTGTTTCAGAGCTGCAAAAGATAGAAAATAATCCATTACTAGGCACTTCGCAAAATCACTGATAATTGCATTCCATGGTACCATAGTTAATCAAAGGACAAACTATGATTAACTATGATGGTACAAACGCAGCCACTAGAAACCTTCTGTTCAATATTCAATATACCTTCTTTTATATGCCTCATTGTGAAAATAGCGACTCTAGTTGCCATGGCGATTGCCAAATTTGCCACCTGAAGGTCAAAATGTTGATAACTGTGAATCACAGATTTGCTTGTAATTGCAGCAAATTACATCTATTGCTGTAACAATCCTCTTAAAAAGTTTGTACTTTTTAAGTCATAAGGCCATGTTAAGCAATGGCAGGAGCAGTAACTCCGTTTGCTAGTATAAAGACACCGGACACACCAGATTTAAACGTCAGGGCAATCGTTTCCAAGGCCAAGGATGCGAAGTGGACACGTCATGAAAGACTTAGAGAAAGAGACATCATTCGTTATGGCAAACAAGAGGGATATTTAAAGATCTTATCTGTAGATGATATCCTAGCACGCAGTAGCAAACTTCAGGGTGAGAAGGTCGACGGAATCGAACATGTAGCGATCATCAACCTGGCTTACTCAAAGGTACCAAGTCTTGGACCACTTGCAATGTGTTCCTCGCTTCGTATCTGCAATTTGAGTAATAATTACATCAGTAAGATCAATGCTCTTGGAAGCTGTCGGCAGTTGCGGAAATTAGACCTTCACTCAAATCAGGTACGTACCACTAAATTCCAGTCTTTGTTCCTTGCGTCATTAAAAGGCTTAAGGGGAGACATCCATCAGATGATTTAGGGTACAGTTACGTTTCGTTCACAGGGGAGATAGCTGGTATTTGTTATGGCATTTGTGCGCTAAAGTGCAGTTTACTGTGAGGGCCCAACGCAAGAAAGTATTATTTCGATAATTTGTATTCGAACGGCAGGTGTTCTTAGATCACATTATGAGGTATTTAAAATTTTGCCTCTTTCATTTGGGCGGGTACTGCAGCCCTTGCACAATGGGGCAAGCTTAGAACTGTAGCTTTAGTACTTTCAGATAACAATTATATCAACGAGGCAATTAAACCGGAAGTTGTATTCCAAAATACACTTTGACATTATAGTTGAGACTATAATTTTAAATTACTTCGCGAATTCGCGAAACCGAATTCGGTTTTCATGTACAGGACATTTTTGGTTTTCAGTTACGTTTTTGCATTGCATCAAAAAACTTTTAAAAATGCCTGTGTCTTTACTTGACTGGTGAAAATTTTAAATAACATTTTTAAGTCTCAAAGTGCATTGATTACACTGACTAGTGGGACACGATGCATCATTACTTAATTCATGAACATTGTTTGCTCCATTTTGGATCATACACTACTTAAATGTACTATTCCTATGTTGCTTTTTGTTAGCTTATTCTTACCAATCCATGTTCATGGTTAATGGTATGCAAAATATTGTTGTGCATGTCATACAATCTGTTTATACTAAAGGTAGTTTCCAAAATTTTCTTTCAGGTGACTGAGCTGCCAGATGCTTCATTTTGGGCTTGCCTTGAAGATCTTACTGTGCTTTACCTGCATGACAATGGAATATCTGGTTACGGAACACTAAAAAACATGTCTAGCTCACCAAATTTATCAATATTAACTATGTATGACACACCTCTTAGCTTAAGGCAGCATTATCGGCATTTTGTTGTGAATGCTATTTGGACCTTGAAGGCCCTTGACAATATTGTGGTATCAGATGAAGAAATAATTGAAGATGCAAAGTTTCCTAAAAAGTTTGCCTCACTACACACAGAGTTTCATTTCAGCCCCAGGTCCCTTCACAATGAAGTAAGTAATCAAATGTACACTTGGCTACCAAAGATGAGTAATTTTTCAGTGACTGATATTCTTAGCATTCTTGCTTTGACTGAATGTACTTAAGCATTCTGTAGACGATGGCCTCTCATAACTGACAGCTTTGGTTATTAGTCATCTTAAACAGCCTTAGATATATGGTAGCAGGACTCTTTCCTTTCTTACAGCCATAATTGTTTCAATCCTTCATTTACTTCATGGACAAAGGGCACATGTCTATTTTGGTTGCACATCATACTATAGAGCCTAAAACAAGGGTTACACTACCAAGCTACTTTTCATGTTTATGCAAATTAACCACTCAGTAGTAAGATGATGATTGTAGTGTGGTCTTATAAGATGATTCAGAATCAAATTAGTCAAGATAATAGCATCTTGTCTGATGATTGTCATTCTGAAAATTTGAAAACTGTCTATTTGCCCGAGAAACCAGGCTTCAGATGACATATACTGCATATTTTTATCATTGAAATGAAGTATATTCCTTAGTTCTTAATTGTAATCGTCCATATAAGTAGTAGATTTTGTAGTCAGTCTACTGTTTTCTGGACTTACAAATAAACAGTGGACAAGTTTTCTGTCTTTATATCATAACTACCAGTAGTACCAGCCAGCAACAACCTTAGTTTGTTTACTGCAAAAAAGGCCCTTTCAAATGTCTCCATTTATTTTTGTCATGTGCTGTACTTTTGAAGGCGATACCCAGCATGGTGTTGAGATCATTCTTCATCATTTTTATGCCCTCTCTTGTGATCTTCCCCTTTTCTTTGTTGATCACATTCTTTCATTGGTTTTCTCTCTTAACTATCAGGTTTTTTATCCATGTGGATATAATTGTTCATCTCCTTAATTTATGTATAATGTAACATCTTTTTTTTGATCTGGTCCATTAGCTGGTTTTTTATCATCTCACATGATTCCAAGCAAAATTTTCCCTTTGTTTTTTGTGTTGTTTGAAGTTACTAGTTCAAGGCTTTCATTTGGTTCCAATATTCATAACTATTATAGGTCTTTTGATTAGTGGTAAATTGAAGGGTTACTACTACCATTTTATGGGTTAAAACATTATTCTGCATTATATTGGGCTCTTTCATTAAACCTTGCATTTGAAATTTTCTCCTTTCTTCAGGGAGAACGTAGCCTTCAGGATGAGCTAACATCTATTGCATTTGATTTGGCACAGGTTAATCAGATACAAGCCATTCACTGCCCAGTTCTCATTTTACAGAAGTGTATTCGTGGTTATTTAGCTCGTTCACAGTACAGATTCATTCAAGATCAAAGGACATGGTATGTTTCTCATCTTGCCAATATTATTTTTCTATTTTGTTTAATTTGCTGTACATTTGCTGACATACTCCTCTCCTGCCCTATGGTTTATTACGTCTGACTGGGTGACATTGATTGACAATCTTATATCAATGTCTTATGGTTGGCATGATGACTCTGTGAACTGGTCCACAATTTACCTCTTTTTTAGATATTAATTATTCAATAATAAAGTGAGGTAGTAACAACACCACATTATAGTTTTCCTTGACATTGGTTTTGTATGGATGTGCTTAAGCACCAGAAACAAAACAAGATAACAAAATATACACAAACTTAACTGTGTATGTCTTGAAGAGGAAACCAAATGTAAAAAGGCCATTTGTCAGTTTTAGACCATATTAAGCCCTATCTGCTCAATACAGTTGTAGCTAATGCAGATTTAGATTTTATAAGAGTTCCATGGGTTTAAAATTGAACAATTTTGTACTGGTAGTCACCAACCTTGACATTGATTTCACTCTTTATAAAAGTATGTCCTTTAGATTATGCTGCTTTGTAAACCAGAGTTAAGGCCCATACAATTTGACTTTGATTTTCATTTTTGCAACTGTTTAGTGGTAGTGGACAAGTTGAGTTTTCAACATTGCATTTGTTGTGACAATGGAATATCCCATACAAGAGTGAAATATATGGCAATCAATCCAAAATCATCAATGATTCTCCAAACTTTCTATACTCCATATCCATAAAATTATCAAGCAATTGGTCTATCAGCATTTCTGAATCCAATACTCAGACATATCACATATAAGAAAATGTCAGTATAAGAAGTAATGGACATTATTTCAGCTCACCTTGCAATCTTTTGTACTTAGTCATAAAAGAGCTAGAGTTACTTTGTTCTTCTCAGATCCCCTGTGGCCAAATACAAACCAGTTCAAGGAAAATATCCTCCATCCTTTTGGTTTCACAGTAATTAGGCATGTCTTAAATGCAATTAATGCATGTTAGGTACCTGCATATTATAAGCTGCTATTTTCCTTAGTGAAAACTTAGTGGCATTTGTCGACTTATTGAAAACATGGCACAATAATGTAAAAGGTTGTATTTTTCATTTTAACATCACATTCTGCAATGTAAGACCAAGTCAAGAAGGAGTGAGACACCTGTTAATCATTGAGTTATTGCTACCTTTTTGAACCTGGTTTAAGAAAGTAGAACATTTCAGGAACGTTTGATATGAATCAAAATATGAAATTGGTTTTAACATTGAATCCATCCACTAATAAAGTATTACATGGAGAAACTAAATGTCTAATTGGCCATGTAGACCTAATTTGCAGTCCTTGAACAGGATTGACTAAAACATAGAAAACAACAGAGTGTGGGCAAGAACTCTAACCACTCTGTCAAATGCCAACTTGCTTTGCACAGCATGATCAAGTGAAGCTAGATACTTTTAACTGACATCTCTGAATAGGTTTTCCTGTAAGCTTTTAAAACTTGAGTAACTTACAACACTAGCGTAGACAAAAATTGTACAGAAATATCGAATATTAACAACTCTTTTTCTGTGCATTTTGTTACTTTTACGACACTCATTGTTCCTACAAGAGATTCAAGTGATGATGATGACACTAGTGATAAGTTGCGTTTAGCATGAGAATTTTTCTGAAAATAGCTTCATCAAATTGTCATTGACATACATGTCTGTATATAAGTGGCATGTAGTGCAGTATTCTGTATAATATAGTGACGAACAGAATGTTTATGGATGCTATATGCGATGCAAATCCAAAACACTGGAGTACCCTCCCAGTTATCTATTTCTCACATCAACGTTAGTAAATTTTTAGAAAGAACAAAATTGAACACATGTAAGCTTAAACGACGTGATTCTCTTTGCCACTCTGTAGATCTGGTTTGTGGTACAGCATTTAACTCTAAAGTCTTACGTCAGGGAAGTTGTAGAATCTATAAGGATAGTCTTTGCAGTAGCTTTGAGGGCAAGCATTTCGTAGTATTTAATAGTAAAAGTCCAAGTTAAACGCGCCCACTTCATGTGCCGAATCTAATGCGTCTATGAGGTATGCGAGGATTTAAACTTACGTTCAACGGAATGAATAAGATGCAAAAAAGTTTATCTGCCGGCAAACTTAGTAGTTCGGCGTATGGAGAGGGTAACTTTTAACTGGGCCTTGCAGTTTCCGTTAGAAAGTTACTGTAATTGAAAATATGTTCACTAATGAACCAAAAGTACTCGGAGACCGATAACCTCCACTAAGGTAATCGTATCAGTTGCAATTCCTGGTTTGACACAATTTAAATGACCTGAAGTAACAGGCGTCATGGTAATAGGGTTGTCCTCACAATGACTTCCTAGTTAGCTGTAGTTTTATGTAGGTATTATTAGCGGAAATTTCAAAGTAATCCAAAATTCTGTATTTTATACGAATCATCACCAAAAAAAATCAGCTGGAGTCGGTAAAGCTATCAGCATACGGTAAAAACTTCATAACGATACATTGACAGCTTTTTGAGTTATTTTGCAAGCTAACCAACCAACAAACAAACAAGCCCTGGTGAAAACATATCCTTCTTGGCAGAAGTAACTCTAGCCGAAAACAGTAATTTGCACTTTCCTCAAAGACAATTCATAAAGAGATCGACTTTGTCAAGCATCAATTTGGCGACTTCTTGCCTGAGAGAAGTTAGAAAAAAAACCAAAACATTGCAAACAGTTGGCTTTGATGCAAGCGTCACAAAAAAGCGCCCATCACTGTGTTATTGTGTTGACTATATGCTTCCTTATTAGTAATTGCTGTAGCAATAATAAATGTTCCAACTTCAAGGAACCGTCAAGGCATCATTGAATGTAACGTTGGCAACATTTATTCCTCAGATTGTTATCATACGTAATTTGGGAATTTTACAAATATTGTAGAATGGTAGTCTTTTGAAGCAAAATAGGTTTTATTTCGATTATAGAAATAGAACATTGCAATGTGTGTAATATTCACATCATTCACAGAGATATTCATCAACATCCATATCACTTTATCACATATTGGGAGTCTTTTTTAGAAGGGAAATTTATTTTGTTGGTCCTCGAGTGCACACCTGGGATTTTGATCCTTGCTCACACAAAGATCCACAGATGCGAATTTTGTGAACCATAAGGGCTTCATGTTGGTTGTAATGCATTTTATTGCAAGTACATATTGCCTGTCTAATATTTTCAGTCCGCGTTTTCCATTCTTTTGTGTTAAAAGTCGTTTTTATTTTACTGTCTTATTACCAGGGCTGCTGTATCAATACAACGTTTTTATCGACATTACAAAGGTTTCCCAAACCCACCCCCGTCACCAGCTTTTACACTTAGCAACAAGGAAACCAACGAAAGGAGTATGTCTTCTTTGAAGCTTGATTATGAAACATACATAAGGATGAGGAGATCAAAGGAAAAGAGTTTGTTGTCTTTTAATACTGCTAATACCATTCGGTCCGATTCTACTCTCAGTTTCTTAAAAAACCATGTAAGCAGGCAGTTGTCTCAATTTAAACCTAGCTCGCGAGATCATCTGCAAAGTATTACAATTGATCTTCATCAGTTAGAAGCTGTCACTTCAAATCTTGCATCCACAGAAAAAAAAATCGAAAAACGGAAAGCTTTTCTTTTTGATAATTTGAAGCAGCATTCAAGTCAATTCAAGTCGAGTTCACGCTCCCGACCTGTAGAGGCCGATTTGAAAAAACATGAAATTGAGGCTATGAGAAAATTGTCATTAGCTGATCGCAGTCCTTCGGAGAGAACTAGAAACAGAGTGGGCAAATACTATACTCAACACCGGTTTTTGGGAGCTGTAGTTGACACGGCGAAGGATACAAAGCAACCTAGTAGAGAGTATTGTGAAAGGGTGGAATCTTTGGAAAATATCGAGGAATCGGGGAAAATACGATTTAGACTGTCATCAACAAAACCTCCTTGTATGACACATGATAAGGTCGAAGAAATAATTCTCCGTACAGCACAGGGAGCGGAGGACATAAGACATTCAATACGTGTAATTGAAAATTATCTAGCCAGTGTGCCACCCAGAGTGGCACAGAAGACTCCAGTTGTTACGGTTGATCAGCGTATGTTTATGCGAACGCATGGAACTATGAATTTATCTTGCTTTTGGGCCGTGGAGCGAGCTTATCGTGAAAGGGATCAGGCCACTAAATGGCGTGCAAAGTCAAAACAAGTACGAGATATGCGTATAAGAGACCATAAGCTTAAAGAACATATCAGACGTCATAAAGAACGAACTAATCAGGCTGCTATTGAGGAAGATCGAAAACAAAGAGCCTTGAACGAAGCAGCCATATTAATGAAAAAGCAACGAACTTTAAAAGATTTGCAACGCAAGGTGGCAATAGTAAAGAATAAGTCTGATCAATGGAGGACTAATCGAGGTGACAATCGATTTGTGTCAGATTTTGGTGGCCAAATGAACTCAATTCGTTCCGCTGTTGTCACTCATGAACGTGCATTGAAACAAAACCAAACATTAAATAGCAAAAAGGAACTAGTCCAAGATGCAAAAGAATCTAATGAAATACAGAGGGAAAATTTGAAACAATACATTAATCAAAGCCAGGAAGTGAAACGTGCTGAAGTAGCTGTTGAAAAGGCGAATATTGATGCTCTTCTGTCCAATCAGAGAGACAAACGAGTGGTAGAGGCGAGAGATAGGGTAAGAAGGTTAAAGGAACAGGACTCGGAAAGTATTATTACAGAATTCTGGCTCCATCAAACATTAGCACCACCGAAATCGCCTCTCCTTGCTGTTATCTCCGACACACAGATGAATACATTTCAAAGGCAAGCACCAACAGACATCAACGTAAGGGAACATGACCGTCCAGTATCTTCTTAAGCGATGAAATCTATTATTACCAAGTAGAGCCGGTCAATAGTACTCGTTTTTGCAGCAAGCATTTTGCTAATTTTAACATGAGATTGTTATTGCAAGTATTTCAATGCAGTTCCAGGCTCCGATTGTCACTAGCATTACGAAAATAATGAGTCAAAGTGAGTTTTCTTGTGTGAATATTTGTGTGAAAATATATAGAAGCTTGAGACTAGTTGAGTTTTTTATCAATTGCCATGGTGTCCCATAATTGCCAGTTTTTATTTTCCCTGTGTACCTCAGTAAAGACTTGCTTTTCTTTGTATCTTTATTATAAAACTTTATTTTATTTATGGTATTATCGAAAATTATTTTTTTGCAAACTATTTTAAAAAGCAGTACTGTTGTACTGAGCTTTTATCTGGTTTAAATAAATGACCATGTTAAAAACCTCTTGCTCGTTCTCAACAAGCATGTGCTGAGCCAGTCATTCGAAATTTTAATCAAAGGTCATTTGAACCAGTGAGTCAAAAGCAACGCAGTTTGATTTTTTTTTGGAGGGGAGGGGGTGTTTGTGCGACACTTGCCATTATAATCACAGGTGGCAGTCTCGGTAAAGCCGCAATAATCCACAGCAAAAATTGTGGTAAGGAGTCATCATCTCTTAGCCAGTAGACTGCAAGCCATCAGTGGCAAGTTATAACAAGCAGGTGCCCTGCAGTAACTGCTGGTAAATTGTGAAGCATTTTTGCCGACTGTTTGTCAAGTTAAATACCTTTGTGAAGTGGTAACTTGAATTTTTTAAACATTTACTTCTGTTAATGATCAAAGAAGTACTCCAGAACTAAAAAAGTTATGAAGGAAATTTGCATGGCTTAAGGTATGATGCTGCATATTTCTATTTGCTATTTGTTTCCTTGACAATAAGGAGCAGGAGAAGTAGTAATGTGATGAATATGGCAAAAACAGGGTATTACTACAAGAATGATTGGCTGGCAATCAGGATATGGTACACAACGCTGCATTTCAGGTACAGCACCAAGTAAGTTATTTCGTTTTCTTCGGATAAGTTGGCAGAGTCATTGCATGCTCACTCTTGCTACATGACCTTTGGAGGTCTTTTTTTATGAACACAAGTTCAAGCCATTATTGGTGCGCACATCAAGATGGAACAGAATTGTTCTCTTATTTGTCGTCTACTAAAGGCCAGCATTTGCCGCAGGTTACCTGGAACACACAGTTGCACCAGCAACAAGATTTTGGAAGCATAGAGTAAAACAGAGACCGTGGCATTAAACACTTTCATTTTCAGTGCTACCGCTAGGTCAGTCCTGTCAAAGACACAACTTAGCATCCAATCAAAACTAGCTAAGGCTTTTTCATTTGTGCATTGTTGTCATCAGTGGCAGATACCTGGCTGAGATAGACAAAAGTGTCGACAACTTAGATATTTTCCTGATTCACCATGATGGGTGGTAATTTCAGAGGATGGAAATACATGACCTTGATTCTGGCAGCCTTAATTCAAAGCCGAAGCTTGTATTCATTCTCCAAGATTCTGTCCAGTATGACCTGACATGAGGCTGTGCCCAGCTGCATTATTGCAGCATCGTCTGCATACTGTAAGTCAACAACAGTGTCCGAGACAGAGCTGTGAATACCTACAGAGCCTTTAAAGTACTTAGAAAGAATCCAGCCAAGAACAATGTTGAAATAGAATTGGTGACAGCACTCAATACCAGTGTACCAGTTGATATTGGAAAGCTGCACAAAAGACTACACATGTCGCTCCTTTGCAAACAACTTTTGGGATGCCAGTGAAGAGTGATGAAGTTCTACTTTAACGTAACATCAACCACACTCAAAGTTGGAATTGAATCATGCACTGAGCCATTTTTGAGGAGAAAACATGGATTTGAGAGAGACTTGATAATAACAGAGAATTACGAACTATTTATTTGCCCTCTGCAACTTTTGTTTATTTTTCATGACTGTTTGTACTTTCAACCAGTTGGTTCCTTTTAATATTCTCCCAAATCTAGTCACTTTGAATGGACTATTTCAAAACCCGCCTCACATAAATTCCTGCAATAAAAGAAAACAAAAATGGAACTGTTATAGACAACTTATTTACTAAACATTTACTAAACATGAACATGTTTACCAAATATTTGCTAATAAAAATTGGCTGAAATGTGTGTCAGCTTAAAATCGAGTGGCTAAAATATACCTGGATGAAACTTTAGTGGATTTGAAAAATTATTTTCTGAGCATTTTCCAGGCTCTTTAACCTATAAGGTAGTCTTTGTCATTAGTAAGTATGATTTACACCAGGACTGACATCATTGCTCTAAAATTTTATGGCGCTATAAGTGGAGGATATAATTATAATGACATTATGCTAACAGAAATGGGTATTTTGTTAAACATAAAGCAAAATGGAGATGAGGAGCAAATTGTGCCTAAGGCTAGTCATGCAAGTATTTGTTTAGTAAATGTCTTTTTACATACAGTAAAACTGAGTACTATGAGTGAATGAATATTCGTGTCAACTAATTTTAACTAGAAAATTAACAATGTTGTTCGTATGTAATTTTATTCAATTTTACTGATACCTCCAAATTGAAATACAAGCATCACCTTCAACATGCCACTTCAATTTACCTGATGAAAAATTCCACTGAACATACGTTGACAGTTATAACATCTTATGCCATACAGCATGAGTAGCATACTTATACAAACTTTAACATGTTTGCAGGGCTTACTGGAGCAATTTTGCCTCTCATTTTTGTCTTCAAAATTTTTGTACATTTTTGGTAGTAAACGTTTACTATAGCCTTGCCATTTTGCATCATTTCAGGCTCTCTGACTGACAGTCATTTTATGTTACTTTTCAAAGCTAATACCAATTATTTTTTGATCAAAAATACTTTTACATGTTTGCTAGGCTCACTAGAGCAGATTTCGGCCGATTTTTGTATTTCTTCAATTTTGTCAACCTTTGGTACAAAAGGCTTACTATAGCCTTGCGATATTGCGTCATTTCAGGCTCTTTGACTGATGTTCATTTTCTGGTACCTATGCTACTTAAACCAAATTATTTTCCAGTGAAACATACTTGTACATGTTTGGAAGGGATACTGGAGCAATTTTGTTTGGCTTATTGTGTCTCCCCAAGTTTTCAATTCTTAGTAGAAAAGCCATACCGTAGCCTTGCCATTTTGACTCATTTCAGTCTGTATGACTGATGTTCATTTTGTGGTACTTTTGCAAGCTAAATCAAATTATTTTGCATCTAAGCATACCTAAACATCTTTGGAAGGCACACAGACACAATTTCCGCCAAGTCATTTTTAGTAGAGAAGCCTTTCTATAGCACTGCCATTTTGAGTATTTTCAGGCTCTTCATCAGGCACTCATTTTCTGGTTGTTTTGCAAGCTAAATCAAATTATTTTGCATCAAAACATACTTATATGTATATGGTAGGCATCCTGGAGCAATTTTGCAGAAATTTTTGTGCCTTACCAATTTTGTCAAATTTTTGTACAAAACGCTTACTATAGCCTTGCCACTTTGCGTCATTTCAGGATCTTCGATTGACGTTCATTTTATCAAACTTTTGCAGGCTAAATCAAAGTATTTTGCATTGAAACATACTTTTAGAAGTTGACAAGGCAGACTGTATCAATTTTGCGGTAATGTTTGTGTCTCTCCCATTTTGTCAATGTTTGGTAGAAAAGCGTTAGTAAAGGCTTGCCATTTTGCGTCTTTTCAGTCTCTTCCACTGACATTCATTTTCTGCTACTTTTGAAAGCTAATACAAATTATTTTTTGATCAAAAATACTTTTACATGTTTGCGAGGCACACTGGAGCAGATTTCAGCCGATTTTTGTATTTCTTCAATTTTGTCAACCTTTGGTACAAAAGGCTTATTATAGCCTTGCAACTTTGCGTCATTTCAGGCTCCTGGGTTGACGTTCATTTTCTGCTACTTTTGCAAACTAAATCAAATTATTTTGCATCAAAACATACTCTTACATGTTTGCAAGGCATACATAGGCGGTTTTGCTTGACTTTTGTGTCTCTTCAATTATGTCAATTTTTGCTAGAAAAGCCTTGCTAAAGTCTTCATTTTGCATCTTTTCGGGCTCTTCAACCGGTGCACAATCTCCGGTTGTTTTGCGAGCTAAATCAAAGTATTTTGCATCGAAACATACTTTTAGACATTGGGAAGGCAGACTGTATCAATTTTGTGGTAATGTTTGAGTCTCTCCCATTTTGTCAATGTTTGGTAGAAAAGCCTTACTATAGCCTTGCTATCTTGCATCATTTCATTCTCTACCACTGACGAATATTTACCGCTCCTTTTGCAGGCTAAATCCAACTATTTTGCAGCGAAACGTACGTGAACATGTTTGCGAGGTACATTGGAGCTATTTTGCACCAATTTTTGCGTCTCTCCAATTTTGACAATTTTTGGTAGGGAAGCCTTAATATAGACTTGCCACTTTCCTTAATTTGAGTCTCTACTGCTGACGTTCATTTTCTGCTCCTTTTGCAAAATAAATGAAGCTAATTTGCTTAGAGATGTACTTATACAATTTTGCAAGGTATATTGGAGTTACTTCGCACTCACTTTTGTGTCTCTCCAATTTTGCAAATTTTTGGCAGGAAAGCTTTACTATAGCCTTGCTATCTTGCGTCATTTCCATCTCTACTACTGATTTTCATTTTCTGCTCTTTTTGCAAGTTAAATCAAATAATTTTGCAGCAAAATGTTCTAATACAAGTTTGCGAGGTACATTGGAGCCACTTTGCACCAATTTTTGCGTCTCTCCAACATTGTCAATTTTTGGAAGGAGAGCCTTACTATAGACTTGCCATTTTGCTTAATTTCAGTCTCTACCACTGACGTTCATTTTCTGATTCTTTTGTAGGCTAAATCAAACTGTTTTGCAGCAAAATATACTTATACATGGTTGCAAGGCATAATTGAGCTGTTTTGCACTCTCTTTTGTTTCTCTCCAATTTTGCCAATTTTTGGCAAAAAAGCCTTACTATGTTGCGGCATTTCAGGCTCTACCAATGACGTTCATTTTCTCCTCCTTTTCCAGGCTAAATCAAATAATTCTGCAGCAAAAGGTACTTATAGATGTTTGCAAGTTAAATTGGAGCAATTTCGCACCAATTTGTATGTCTGTCCAATTTTGTCAATTTTTGGTAAACAGGCCTTACCATAGCCTAGCCATTTTGCGCAATTCCAAGCTCTGCCACTGACGTTCATTTTTGGCTCCTTTTGAAGGCGAAATCAAACTTTTCTGCGGCGAAATGTACTTATACATGTTTGCCAGGCATACTTGAGCTCTTTTGCACTCACTTTTGCGTCTCTCCAATTTTGAGATTTCTTGGTAGCAAAGCCTTACTATAGCCTTGCTATTTTGCTTCATTTCAGGCTCTAATACTGATTTTCATTTTCTGCTCCTTTTGCAAGCCAAATCAAATAATTTTGCAGGGAAACGTACTTATACATGTTTGCAAGGCACTTTGGAGCTATTTTGCACCAATTATTGTGTCTGTCCAATTTTGTCAATTTTGGTAGAGGAGCCTTACTATAGTCTTATTATCTTCCTTCATTTCAGGCTCTACCACTGACGTTCATTTTGTCCTCCTTTTGCAAAGTAAATGAAAATATTTTGCTTTGAGAAGTACTTATACAAGTTTGCAGGGCATATAGGAGTTATTTCGCACTCACTTCTGTGTGTTTTCAATGTTGCCAATTTTTGACAGAAAAGCCTTACTTTAGCCTTGGTATCTTGCTAAATCAAGCCATTTTGCAGTGAAACATACCTGTACATGCTTGCGAGGTTCATTCGAGCTATTTAGCACCAATTTTTGTGTCTCTCCAATTCTGTCAATTTTTGGTAGGAAAGCCTTACTAAATCATATAATTTTGCAGCAAAACGTACTTATACCAGTTTGCGAGTACATTGGCGCTCTTTTGCACGAATTTTT
>JANTCA010078758.1:0-14770 GCA_024741275.1 Chironex yamaguchii
AATAGTAATAATAATAATAATAATAATAATAATAATAATAATAATAATAATAATAATAATAATAATAATAATAATAAGGGGCAGTATATAGATATTTAAACACCAATATTTCTCCCTTGTGGCGTACTTATGACTTAAGGGAACGTAAGAGCATGACGTCAAGCGTCCACTGTGGCCTGCCTTCGAAAAAAAATCATAAATCAAAAAAACATGTCATGTATCGTTATCCTTTCTTATTCAGTGTGTATTGTCTTTTTAATCTCCTATGTAATGTGGGTATGACTATCGCTGTAAGTTGTTTAATAGAGTATTTCCATTTGGTGAAATGAAATAAACCAAATAAATACGTCCTCCCCAGCCTAAGGCGGCTGGCGATGTTAAATTCTGCGTTAATACAGCCGAAACAATACCATACTGATAAAACTTGATCACAAGATTTAATTTAAATTTAATGACAAATTACAGACTCGGAGAAAAACCAAATTTTCTTTGGTTCAAGGCCATATTCCACGTTATTAAATTGAGACCGGACTTCTGTGGGAAACGGTACACTTGATGATCTCGAATCCTAGCAATTACAAAACTATCATTTGACGGCAATCACCTATTATTAATGTGTTTATATAGTTGCTAAATTTGCTAAAACTTGCAATTTGCAAACAGAGAGAGAATTTCGGGCTTCATTACTTTTGAGGCACAGTATGAGAAATAAGCGCAGCGGAGGCCAAGGCAAAACGACCCTTCTCTAGTATGTTCAGCTCGCTTTTAAACTCTATTATATTAAAAATCACTTTAACATAGTTAATAATAACTTAAAAGGGATGCGTTCTGACGCACGACACTCCTACATTACAAATACATTTCAAATATATTTCTCAATGCGACTACTATAATTCATTACTTAAAAACAATTAGTCTTACAAATGAAAAACAGTTATTGTCGCAATACCATAGCTACTGACAGTCCCACTCAACAATACAATATATGGGTACTACAAGTTAGTTTAGTTTCGGAACTCTCATTTTCAAACAGTCTTTACCCAAATTTTTTGCAAGATTATCCGCGACCATGTTGCTCAGTTGGGCCAATACACAAGTTCTACAATATAACGATGCTGCATATCTATACGCTTTGTACGCCCATGAAATTTGGGATTTCTTAACAAAGCAATGCATCCTTGATTGTCTTCGAAAATTACTGTTGCTTTAAACTGTTTGAAACCTAGATTATTAAGTACAGAACGTAACAAACCACTTCCTGTGCTGCACTGGCTGCAGCTACATATTCAGCCTCTGTTGATGACAGAGCTGTAGTTGTCTGACGCCTACTTGACCATGAAACTACACCGCCACAAACTTGAAACAAATACCCCGATGTAGACTTACGATCTAAAGTGATCTAAAGCATTATGCATACTCATGGGCACCTCTCCTGTTTCCATTTCTGCACAGAAAACATCGTTAAGTGCCTCATTGCCAATCCATTCACCAAATCTTAGTGTTGGCTGTACATTGCGAGTGGATCGCTTAATAACAAATTCTTCTTCAGCTTCATCATTTTCGCCAACAATTTCCTCACACTGTGGCTGAACATTGCCCTTTTCCTTTTCAGCTCCTGCGTCGATTTCAACCTCTGGTTCAATCACTGGTTCAACTTTTGGTTCAATCTCATATTGCACAACATTGTCGAAGGTCTCATGACATATCCTCCCATTGAGTTTATCTTCTACAAAATTTACATCACGACTGATAATTACTTTTTTGGTCCTTGGGTTAAACAGTCGATAGCATTTACTTTCTCTATTGTATCCTATAAAGTAGCGTTTACCTCCTTTTGGTTTTCATTTTTTTCTCTTCTCTTTTGGTATCACTGAATCACAATTACAACCAAAGACACGGAAGTGACTCACATTTGGCTTCTTGTTAAAGAAAACATCAACGTACTTTATCTTGGATGGCTGTAGTGGGACAAGAATTCAGGACATATACAGCAGTATTTACTGCCTCAGTCCAAAAGGCATACAATAAACCAGCATAGTGCAGCATTGTTCTTACACACTCTCCTATTTTTCCTCTCAATAAATCCGTTCTGCTATGGGGAATATGGGACGTCGACAAATGCCTTTCTCTCTGAGGAAATGGTCCATCTGCTTACTAGTATACTCACAACCATTACCTTCTGACCACTGGATTTTTACTTCGTTTTCAGTCTGCCTTTCCATCATGGCAACATACTCGTTGAAATACTTCAACACTTCACTTTTTCACGCATAAAATATACATGAATGTACCCTGACAAGTCATCAATAAAGGTCACAAAACACCTGTGACCACCAAGTGATACATTGTCCATGGAACCACAGACATCAGAATGAATAACCTCGAGCAACTCTGAATAACCTCGAGCAACTCTGATGCTCGCGACTCTGATGCCTTAGCAAAAGGTTTTCTTGCCTTTTTAACTGTCAAACATCCTTTACAAACAATTTCTTTCTCCTCTGATGTCAACTTCAAGCCCTTAAACAACTCTCCCTTTTGGATTCTACATAATGTATCATATGAGATGTGACCTATCCTTCTGTGCCACAAACCTAAATCTGTTTTGGCCTCTGCTATACTTGCCTTATACTCTGTCCTTAGTACACTCCCTTGCAACTGATATAGACTACCATCTCGCTTAATTAGTCCTACTGCAACTGGCACACGACTACCATTCCTGTAAACTGAACATTTCTCACCAACAAATTTCACAGTAAAACCTGCACTAGCAATTTTCCTAACAGATATCAAATTCTGACCAAAACCGTGTACAAAAAATACATCTTTAATAAAAATACAGCCTTGTGAAGTACTACAATTCCACTTAACATTTCCTGAGCCAATACCAAGCACAAATTCATTATTGGCTAACCTTAATTTATTGGGAGACTAAGTTCTACATAATCGACGAGCAAATTTTTGTCGCAGCACATAAGGTGTGACACGGCAGAATCGACAAACCACGATCCTGAGAAATTAGCATCATTAACAAGCATAGTAGAGGTATAAAATGCACTTTTATTTATTCGAGCACTACTTGTTACAATACTCGTATTGCGGTGACCATTCCTTTTTTGATAGTCCTTTGCAATATGTCCTGAAGACCCACAATTGAAACACTTTAAGGAAAATTGACTTTGGGAATTACAAAACAGAGAGCGGGAATTTCTGCGTTCATGACCACGCCCGGCAGCACCTCGTCCACGTGAAGAATTAAGCTTATTACTTGAAACCACTGCTTCCACTGAGACATTTGCAGTTTCCTTTCGTATCTGATACTCCATTAGCAAATGTTGCCAAAGGTCACTTAACTGAAGAGCGCTTACTAAATGTGCGTATGACTCTGGAAGACACAATAAAAGCTCTCATACCTGTTCCTCTTTGTAACTTCTGCGTCCATGAAAATCAGCTGGTCAACGATGTTTGTTGATATGAGATAACATGTCGTCTCCTTCCTTCATGTTCGTGTCCCTGTACTTCCTTCTGTAAAAGATTACATTTTGCATGGACGTTTGTTGGTATTGACTACACAACCCATTTCACACTTCCATGCTTGTCTTGCGTCGCATTACGAGTGGCATTTGAGCATGAGAAAGATGAAGACTGATCTCTGCTTAGGCCTTCTTATCTCTTTAGTTCCATTCGCCAATTTTCGATGGATTCTCGTTCTCGTCTGGCAGCGCATCATCTCCAGTTACAACGTCCCACAAATCGATGCTAGCAACCACAATCTGCATCTTGTGCGTCCACATAAACCAGCCATTACCATCAAATTTTTATGTTTTTAATCCAACTTGATTTTGAGCTCCATTTGACGATGCCACCGTAAAAGTCGACTTTTTTCCACTTCTGGATTCGACTAAAACTATATTGTTATACTGGGCCCATAACCTGGTAAATATGCCGAGCGAAGGTCAAGGCAAAACGACCTTTCTCTAGTATGTTCAGCTCGCTACTTAACTCTATTATAATAAAAATCACTTTAACATAGTTAATAATAACTTAAAAGGCATGCGTTCTGATGCACGACACCCATACATTACAAATATATTTCAAATATATTTCCCAATGCGAATACTATAGTTTATTACTTAAAACGTATTAGCCTTATCAATAGAAAACAGTTATTGTAGCAATACCATAGCTAATGACACAGTAGACACTAGACAGGGAATATTTAAAACATCCATTAAAATCAAGCAGGCACATTGTTAAAAAACCCCGATGCTGTAGTCAGAAATAGATTAGCAAGTATCAAAATGTGCATAAATACCAGGCCGTAGTCGTCCCACTGCAATGTAAATACTTTCAAAAACACTCTGTTAATAACTGTCAGCAATAAATACGGAACTTGAAATTAACTACACACCGTGTGGGTTGGCTGGTTTTCAACTCCTGTATTGCAACAATACTTTTGGCTTAAGTGTTACTAAACGAAGAGGTAACCAATGTACATAGTTTTTGGCGGACGTCTTGCTACCTCCTCCCACCCAATGTTCAAAGACCGCCTACGGCCCTGATTACGTTTATCATATCATGAGACGTACGCCCATCCCGTCCTGACGATGTAAGAAGGATCTCTCTAAATGTTGCTCGGGAAAAGCTAACGACTCCTGACATGATAAACTCCAATACAGACTTGTAATTTTAATCATTTGCATCAAGTTGTTTAAATCTGTCATAGCTGGGCTAAGATGGAGCGGCGAACAATAAAAATCCACTGGGACGTAGTATACAATGGGCATTTTCCCAAATCAACTTCCCGTAAAACACGAGCAAAGAAACAGCAGAAGGCGTGCTCTAAAAATGTACCCTTAAACTTTAGACTGAGTGTTCAACATCACGATCCACTCTTAATTTCTATTCCATACAATATAAAACTATTGCTTGCATTTGTAGCATGCCTAGCTCAGATATCAACCTTCCACCCCTGAACCAGAGAGGTCTCTCTCAAAACGTCTACTACCAAATTATCCTATTCACGACATAATAGATTTATCAATAATTAACGCTAAGCAAAAAAGCGAAAACAGCAATTTTACGACGAAACAAACACTACAAAATGCAGGAAAAGTCCTCAACGATTAAAGCAAATATAGTATAAATAACGGGACGTCACACGCTAGTGATGAAAACTTGGTAACTTGAAGTAATAGGGGCAACACCAGTCCCAGACTGGAAACTTTGTTGTGCGCCCGCAATATCTCGTCCGCGCAACCGTCTGCGCGCTTCGAGAAATTGTGCGCGAAAATATGATTAAATGTGTCTATGGCCGCGCACGTAAGTGAGTGAAGGTCTATCCTCGTATTCCCTCCCTTGTTGAGGAAAAAATTTCATGTTATTTTAGCCGCATAAAAATAAATGAAATTATGCTGAAGGCGCCGAACTTGATATAATTTTGTTCAAGTTGTCCGCGCATGTGGCAAAGATTCCAGCCTGGCACCAGTCAAAGAGCACAGTATAAAGCGCACCACAAAGGTTGGTGAAACATCATGGTAGTCAAGTATTCTAATTGCCTAATTAGGTCTGGATTTACATTTAGGTCATTTCAAAATACAGCAGTTGGGTTTCAATTTGGGAGTCCCCCTACCATTTTTTATTTTAGGAAATACCAAACTGAGGTCATTGGAAATAGTTAAGGTTCCAGGATTCAGATGACTATCCGGAGACAAGCAAAATTTTATCATCTGTTCCTCACATGTCCTCCAATTTTCATCAACTGGCGTTCATAAGATTTTCAACAAATAAACAAACAGATGTCACATAGTTCCTTTACTTCGTTGCTTTAAAAGGCATACATGCTCCATTGCGAGCTTATCATTGTATACGCAGCATACGGCCACGGTACAGTTCATGCACTAAGCCCCAAAGATCTTCGGTGTGGAGTTAGCTTTCCTCTCGATATAGCGATATAGGCGTACTTGCATAATGAAATTCAAAAATTTTGGCACACGCCTATTTCGACCTTTGCTGTTTTTTGAAGCTTTGCATCATGCTTTCAATAATTACTCTTAAGACCGTTTTCCACTAGGCGAATTTATTCGTGCGAAGTGATATTTGCGTGGTGAAAAATAATAAAGTTGAAGGGTCGGGTCTCAAAATGGGGCGTACGGATCCTATTTTTCCCCGAGCAATGCATTTCCGACCGTGATTAACGGCCCTAAATGAACGAAAGACTCGTATAAATGAAAGGAAGAATTGAATTGTTATATTTCAAGTTATCAGACACCAGGAAAACGCAGGTGAAACCCAATAATTTAACTTTTCTGCGGGAGGCCGACTACCTTGGGCAATGACGTCTACGCCGCTCCAGTGACTACGGCCCCCAGGCAAATTCCTGGATCAAGCCCTCAGTGCTCTCAGTCAGGTAAAAGCAGGCTACTGCAGGAACTGAACTCTACTTGTAGGTGGGAGAAAAGTCGACGATGGTTAGTAAAAAACCTTGTTGACGGCGGATAGTTGCATCATATTCTGCATGTCTAGAAAGACCCACATTTCCTGAGTAGGTGTTACTGATTTCAAATCATGGTGCCATGGTGCTTCCGCGCTGTTACCTATTATCGTTTTCCTTTACCTTTAACTTTTTTTTAACTTTGTTGTGTTATGGTTGGTTTGTCTGCCACTTGAAGACTTTGGCATCATTACACGAAGTCGCTTACCTTTCCTGCAATGGAGCCCAGTGAGCAATAAGCAGGTTCTATTTACCACATTTACTCAAAGTTGAACACCAAAAAACATAAATAATGAGAACGTCAACCAACCTTTTAGAGTAAACTCATCGACAACAAGAGCCCACGTTGTCCGAAAACAAGAACTGGACAAAACACACAATCAACTCAATGTTATTGCTGATGATAAGTATTGTGAAAAATGATAAGCACAAAAAGACTCAGAGCAAGTCACAAACGTTAGAATACAAAGTGGAATAGTTAACTTTGATTGCAATGTGGGTACACCGCTCACTAGATAACTACGGGATAAACTCAGCTCGTTACCAACCCGGTCTTTCTCACCGAGACAATTTAAAACGCCTTCACATTGTCATGTTTGCGATTCAAAAATTTTCACTTAAATCTCAACAAATCAGTTTGATTGTGACAATTCAACACCTTTGATATACGTGACACGTGTGTTGGCCTGAGGCGAACAGGGGTTAGAATAGCTGTTGCAAATAGGAGGATGACGCAAACGTCGGACCTGCAGGGCAAGACAAATATAGTGACCAACATGACAATCATCAAACGCAAGTACATGCCACTGGCTACGTGATTGTCTGGGCAAAAAGAATCGACCTCAACAACAACACTGTTGCTAGATAGTTTAAGGTGTCGTCCTATCGTAAACCCATTACATAAGAATGGAAAAATTTGAAAGTTTTGTCCTGTTGTATTTGGTAACATATAAAACCTTAGTGTTTATGCTAATAACTATCACCGAGGCAATATTATGTGTGGCAGACCAGGATGTGAGAACGAGGTTGAAAGTAGTTATGTACCGAAGCAACGTATACAAAATGGCATTTTTTCGGCCTTTTTAAAAAATAAAGCCTGACAAAAGAAAGGATTTTGTCATCTGTTAAGTAAAAAATTGTCGTCACTGATCCCTTTGCCACAATTTTTTTGACATGTTCGAAAAACACCCTGCTTTAGACACCTTGCTTTAGGAAACAAGTTCCCTCGACCAAGTCCGAAAATTTTGGATCTGGCATACAAATTATCCATGACATGGTAAAAATGGTCACTGCGACCAGATTTATACAATACACTTTAACATCCACGAAATAAACATTTGCCAATTGTAAATTGCATGTTGCATTTTATACTATTTTTTTTTAAGTTTCCATTTTTGTCGATTATAAACAGCTTCTTGCGTGTTGGCAGTGAATGGCGTTACAATCGTTACCATAATGGCGTTCCATCTCAGCTAGCAGATGACAGGGCAGAAAAACCTCGAGTGGAGAAATCCAAGCAGGCGATAATGTTGTTGATGTACTGAGTTGAAGTATACTGATGGGAAAAATACGTTTAATGCTAGTCTATTAAGTTATTTTACAGTCAATTTTTTGCCAAACGTTTTATATTTTAGGCAGTATTGTTAACTTCTTGCAAAATCTGAGGACAGGATTGTGTTAGAACTTGCAAATTGTAATTAGCCCTCATTTGTGAATTTGTGTTAATTGTAATTAGCACTAGGATGATGAAATCATGTGAAGATCATTAGGATCCTTATATCACACGTAGATGATTCCTCTGTCCAGTTTTTTTGTTTAAAATCATGTAGAATGTAGTCAGTCTTTCTGGTAAAAACATTGATTACAAGTATGAAAAGTTCTTCGTTGCTTGATCGTCTTCCTTAAATTCTGATAGATTACCATGCAAGTGGGCCGCAAGCGCCACAAACAGATCAAAAGTGCATGTTTTGTCCTTGCTAATCGTTTTACGACGTAAAAACCTACCCTGAAAACTTATCCGTTATTCCAAACACATTCTTAAACAAAAGGTTTAAACCTGTAAAAAACGTACGAGCAACAAACGGTAACTACCACAATGTACGAGAAAAAAAGACAAATATTGCTCTAATAACACCTTTGGGCTTATTTATCGTAAACTGCGAGGCTCACTAATCTGATATTCCAGAGAAACGTATGGTTCTACAGCTGGATTAAAATATACCTTTATGCAAATATTATGTACACTTACGTTGGTATATTGAAGGAGTGTCCAGTACAAATATGTATTGGACTTTATACAACATTATCTACACTGGAAATATATATGTCATATATTTATGCCTTTTGCAACTTCACTTTTGTTTCTTTAAGCATTCTGTTCCAAACAAAGTTATTTAATCAGATGCTTATTCAAAACATGCTGTCAGTCATTCGTTACTCAACCGCGACATTGAAACTTTGCTCCATAATAAACGAACCGCCCTCACAAGTTAATATATTTATTGTGTAGCTACATTTCTGTTGGCTGGTTGCTTAAATTGTTCAGGGTAAGATAATTTCATATGTTGTAAGCTATTGTTTTTAAAGCAGAACGCATTTCCGCTCAGTTTTCTCCTTGCTTCAAGACAAATGTAGCACCACCATAAAACATTTTTCAATGAGACATGACGAAAAACAGCTGCTCTGGATTTAGAAGTGAAAACAAACAGCTTGATATTCCGTGAGAAAAGAATGATTAATGCTGCCGCTGCACTTTCACGAAGTCAAGAAAATGTGCAGCAGCAACAACAATTGGGCGTTATCATGCCACGTGTCGCCACAGGGCACGAAAAACACGATTCTGTTCGGCACCTCTCAGAAATGTTTTTACAGCTATACCATTTTCTCAACAGATACAAGAGTGCTGATGTCACGTTAGGTACTAAATAGTTACCCTCATTCCCAAAGATGAAAGTTCTCATAGTCCACACGCTGCTGTTGGGCAGAGAAGAAATGATACGTAGGGGAGTGTTCAAGCTATTTTGCAGAGGTGGGTCCAAACATTTGATATTAAACCAAATACCCTAAACAGGGACTGATGGATAACATCAAATATTCAATGTTTCAGTGAAAATGTTGTGGAGTTCTTACACAATAGTTCGGGCTCAAATGCTAATTATCATTGAGTTGTTTGCTTTTCAAAGGGCATAAACTTCCTTTAAAGGCCGAGAGCGCAGGAGGGTACGGGCCCCCTGGTGTGTACAACTTTTGATCCATCTTGAGATGTACTTCTCCGGGCTGTCCCTTTAGTTTACCTAATTTTTATCCTGTTTACACGTGTCAGCTACCTAGTTTTCACTTAGTTTCTTTTCAAAAACAGGTTACCCAGTTTTACTTTACCGAGTTTTGTTTCAAATGAAATTAAGTTACCTAGAACTGTACCTACTTTCGGCAAATACTAGGCTGTCAACGGTTGCGACCCTGGACTATGGCAATATAATTAGTTGGTTGGTCAGTTACAGCACTTGCGGAAAACAAGCAACTTTATACAGGCAGGGCATTTCGGCAAGACAATACGCTATTGCAGGTCGGGAAAATGACAAACTCAACAGCAACAACAACGCGCGCACACACAATCCTTGCTCTCGATTTGGAGATGAATCATTGCATGGCCATTCTTTTGTGGCGTTAACTTTTAGTAAAAGAAGTTCTCTTGTTATTCAAATAAATTTCAACAACACATTGTACCGAGCAATACTAAGGTACGGATTCTAAGATCGATGTCTACTTCAAGAGCGCTGCCTTGGTTATAATGGTCGATGCTTCAACTACCAAGTCGTGTAGGGCAGCCCTATACTCGGAATGTGTAAACAGAGGGCAAGGAAAGTTTGTTGCGGGACCACGGCATTTTCACATCCGTTAGAAGTAGTGGTTTAAAATGACCCCTTTTTGATTGCCACGACTCTCATTAATGTCACCCCGTTAATTAGGAGTAGCGCTCCACGTTTTTGCTGAGCAAATTTTAACACACGGTAAAAAGATTTATGGATAAAAATTCTAGGGGGGTCAAAATTTGAAGGAGTTGAGCCCCGTGGTCATCCCCTGGCTACGGGCCTTGTGTAGGGGCATCGGAGTTGCACTCTACAGGAAAAAACGATAACTCGTCACGTGCGCGAATGCATTGGTGTACTCAAACTCAAAGTGCATTTTACATGGACTTGACCTTCCCGTAAAACTTGAGCTGAGTGCTTTGATGTGCTCAGCTTGGAAGATATGTTATGATATACCCCCAATACTAGTAATCAAACTCGTTTGACAAGCGGGAGCTGATATCACGTATGTTTTCTAAGTTAGTGGTCGTGGTTTAAGAGGTCCAAACCGAGATTCATTGTTGTAATTTAAATAAGCCTTGCTATTCAAAAAATCCTTATTCATGCCCACTGAGATCAATTATCTCTGACGTAAAAACACGATAAGCCATTTAAACCTTGTTAAAATACAGTCATAACTATAATTACCCCCACAAAAATTCGGCATTTAGCCCTATCAAGGAGGTAAAAATACCAAGAAAAGGTATTACCATGTAACTGTCAATGGTTTGATGAGCAAAGCTTTGCAACGAAGCGAAACATTTTAATCTGCCCTATTATTATTCGTAGAATGAGAGACAGCATTAACTTCACTCGATCTTTGTAAACGACTCGCTTAGTCTCAAAAGCCTGCACATGCAATGCTGACGCAGACCGGTATGTTGTGCAAAGGGTTATCTTTGAAGGGAATCCTCCTCTTAGCACAAAATTCAAGATTGTACGTGACAGAGGACCATAACTGCCGGAAGGTGCTAAGCAACGAGAAACACGTCGTAGATAGCAATACAACCAGAAGTAATAGTCGGGTGAAGCAAATGTACCATGTGACCGTAAAGGTATTTCTGATGGCTTGACTACCTTGTTTATTTGCTCAACGTTCTTTGGGGTACCCCGTTGGTACAGTGTTCTGTTTACACAAACACTTTTACCCTTTAAAACTTGACAAGAAACTTCAACACTTGAAAAGGTCAAGAATCAGTACACCAGAGCCAGGGTGCGGTCCAAAACAATATGTTTACACACGCGCACACTTTAAAATTTGCTAAATAACACTAACCCTACAAAATATCAGGGATGAACAGTTCATTTGAAAAACGTCCGTGAACACACCTTAGTGACAACAATGAAATATTTCC
This sequence comes from Chironex yamaguchii, assembly GCA_024741275.1. Classification (NCBI taxonomy): domain Eukaryota; kingdom Metazoa; phylum Cnidaria; class Cubozoa; order Chirodropida; family Chirodropidae; genus Chironex; species Chironex yamaguchii. The sequence goes on from JANTCA010078758.1 coordinate 11,694, forward strand.
AGGGAGCCATACGATGCAACAAAATAGACCGTAATGCCTCCGAAGAAAAAAAATTAAAAATGACATTTTACAGGTATCGCTCATTCAATTGCTATTAACTTGTTTTCATCTTCATAATCATTCTAAACCATGTAAACATTCTCTTTAAATTACTTGTGAATGAATTTTATCACAACAAAACACTTGAACGACGGTGGCATAAGCCTCCGTCCACACGCATCCGAATATTTTGGAAAATACAACTTTTTATCCGTTTTCAAAATTTGCGTCCACATTTATCCGCGAATACGAAGTTTGAAAAAGTTCCACTTTGGAGGGCTTTTCTAAAAAGTTCCACTTTGGAGGGCTTTTCTAAAAAGTTCCACTTTGGAGAGTGTTTCAACTAAGCATTCCCAGTGAACGAAAACGCCGGCTGCGTGTGGACGGAAGCTAAAAACGGATCAAAGGGTTTCGTTTTCAAGAGCGTTTCCAAAAATATCCGGAAGAGTGTGGAAGGGGTCCAAAGCAAGCCACAGATTTGAGTAGGTCTCCTAGGCGTCACCGGGTGGTTCAAATTCCGTCATAATCCCATTTAACAAGCTGATCTAATCCATCGTGAAAAGACCAACAAATTAAAACTTGTTGGTAGTGTTTAGCCTTTAAACTATGGTATGATCAAGAAATGAACACTATAATGGACCGACCGAATGGGCTTCTAATGCATTTATTGCTTGAATCACACTTTTTTATGTTGTCACTGAATACAGACTTGCACCGTGATAACCTTTTAACAGACTAAAAGCAATTCTACAGTTTTATAGAAACAAGAAGGATGATAGATACCATTAATAAATGCCAGGAAAGCTTGTGACCGCTGGTGTCACCCGAGCAGACGAGGTTTCCAATATGGGCACAAAATGCGCCGAATACAAAATTTAACATGCCAATTGAATGCTACAAACATAAATATGCAAAGGTAACGTCACCATGTGCAACTTTCCATAAATTACAGGTATTTCTATTCAGGGGGCGCCTACGATAGCTGCTCCCTTTGCCCTCTTCGTAGGGGGGCGGGGGGGGCAAGCAGTGCTTTTTGAGTCAGTCAGACAACTTTTGCAGATGACTTATACTTTGGTTGATCTGCTTGTGTAAGTTTCTATTAGCTTTTTTACTGTTTGAAAAGATCTCTTGGTATTTCTTGGCAAAACAATTTGCTGTGGATTCAATTTTTAATGTTGTAGTCAAATTGTCGGGGTGTTGGTGTTGCGAACGTGTTGCTGGAAAAGTTGTGGGCAGGTTACGCCGCAAGTTGCCCGGACCAAAAGCCTTGTTTACACTTGCCTTGTAACCTGACTCGAAGACTGCGGGGTACTGGGAAGGGGTATGAAGGTTCGGGTTACTCTCGTGTAATTTTACCATGTCATCCATCGAAATAGTCTTAATAGGAACAAGTAAATTTACAAAACAGATTCGCAGTTGAAACCATCGTTTCCATTTACTTCACAAGGCCTTTCCGGTACATCTCAATTGTTGCACCTTCCAGTCACTGGTCATTCCATCGGTGAGGTACACTATACGGAAATTGTATAAAATTAATGATCAATATCTAAAAACGACCTTTTCCACTAATTCTGTCTTAAATGTCAAACGTCGGCCAATGATCGCCCACTCAATAATTTGCAACCAAGTAGGCACATTATCGTGCAGAACATAGCGGGCAGTTTTGGTATAACACATGACACAGCAAAACGAGGTCTCTGTCTGATTTACGTCATTGAGTACTAGGTGATAGAGTAAACAGAGTCAAAAAAGGGCCAAATTGTGAAATTATTATGTCAATATTACAAACCCCCAAAAAAACTCCTTAAAGAGTTTGCTTTAACAATGTCTCTGATGACATGGTGCAGCCCTCGAACCTATCAACAGCAAATCACAGTTTGTCTGCCAAAGACAAACAGATTATCACTACAATTAAACATATTACTTTGTCTGCAAAAACAAGTTGTAAATATGTATACTCCTTTGTTGCCTTTCGGCTGTTTGACTTATACACTTCCAATGATAATCTATTTTTATCTGGCACTCAATTGTCTATAATCAAATTGTCTATAATACTACTTCACACTTAAGACGAAGGTGCATAATATTGTCTGAAACGTACGTGGATGGTAGATGGTTAACATCTCATAACACGACTTTATCTGATCTACATCGGCATTCATCTCATCTTGTAGACTTAGGTCGTCCACATATTTCAACAAAATTTACCATCTGTAGTACAGAGGAAAAATAAGAAGTGCTTGTTCTCACTTAACTTTGACTCAATAAATCTCCAAAAATGATTAAATTGGCTCCACACCGCCCCAAAGTGGCGTGAAAAAAATATTTGCACAATTGAATTTGGAGCATCAACAGTTTGGATGTAAACTTGGATTGTGTGCAGTGATGACAATAGCAAGACTGTTGCTCATCTTTAATACATAAATGCCAACAGAGGCCATAGTTTAAAACTGTCTAAACTGCCTTCATTTTTGCCTTTTAATTCACGACATACTTCTGCTTTAAAGTTCTCAATCGGCATAGCTCACAAGCATCACGGTCAACGACATCAAGGCGCAAAACACTCTGGTTATCCAACTTAAGCACAAGAAGCTAGGAAAGGCAGAGTTTTTTAAACGTTACAAAACCAACCTTCAACACTGTGTAGGCTGTGTGTATCAACGTTAAACTCGTACTTACTGAGCAAACTCAGAAGGGGTCAGGAAGTTAAAATACGTGGGCAATTTGAGAAATATAAAGTTACAGATAACGTTACTGTATTTGCATTAATATCGTTACCATACATTGACTCAAAAGTTTTGATCACTGATACACACGCACCGTTTGGTTTGGTACAGCACCCAATGATTATATTCCCACCCTACACTTAACACTATCGGCTAGTACAAGTACAACTTAGGCCCCGTTAACAATGCTCCGTTTCCAATCTAAACGGAGCAAAACTTACCCGTTTTGCCTTGGGTTCACACTGCTCCGATGTGAAAACGGAGCTTTTCAAATACGATTTTGAACAGGGATACTTTTAAATACAGTGCGTA